>JAJQKJ010001889.1:0-205000 GCA_029574335.1 Rana kukunoris
ATCGCTGAGTTCGCTCTGTGCCGGTATCCGTCATCCTCCACCAATCGCTGAGTTCGCTCTGTGCCGGTATCCGTCATCCTCCACCCGTCGCTGAGTTCGCTCTGTGCCGGTATCCGTCATCCTCCACCCGTCGCTGAGTTCGCTCTGTGCCGGTATCCGTCATCCTCCACCCGTCGCTGCGTGTTCTCTGTGTTGGTTCGACTCTGTGCCGGTATCCGTCATCCCTCCACCCGTCGCTGCGTTCGCTCTGTGCCGGTATCCGTCATCCTCCACCCGTCGCTGCGTTCGCGTCTGTGCCGGTCCGTCTCCACCACGTATCCGTCATCCTCCACCCTCGTCTGAGATCCGTTCGCTCGCTGAGTTTGCCGGTATCCGTCATCCTCCACCCGTCGCTGAGTTTGCTCTGTGCCGGTATCCGTCATCCTCCACCTATAGCTCAGTTTGCTCTGTGCCGGTATCCGTCATCCTCCACCCGTCGCTGAGTTCGCTCTGTGCCGGTATCCGTCGCCCTCCACCCGTCGCTGCGTTCGCTCTGTGCCGGTATCCGTCATCCTCCACCCATCGCAGAGTTCGCTCTGTGCCGGTATCTGTTGCCCTCCACCCATCGCTGAGTTTGCTCTGTGCCGGTATCCGTCATCCTCCACCAATCGCTGAGTTTGCTCTGTGCCGGTGTCCATCGTCCTCCACCCATCACTGCGTTTGCTCTGTGCCATTATCTGTCGCCCTCCACCCATCGCTGAGTTCGCTCTGTGCCGGTATCCTTCATCCTCCACCCATCGCTGAGTTTGCTCTGTGCCGGTATCCGTCATCCTCCACCCATCGCTGAGTTTGCTCTGTGCCGGTATCCTTCATCCTCCACCCATCGCTGAGTTTGCTCTGTGCCGGTATCCGTCATCCTCCACCCATCGCTGAGTTTGCTCTGTGCCGGTATCCTTCATCCTCCACCCATCGCTGAGTTTGCTCTGTGCCGGTATCCTTCATCCTCCACCCATCGCTGAGTTCGCTCTGTGCCGGTATCCTTCATCCTCCACCCATCGCTGAGTTTGCTCTGTGCCGGTATCCGTCATCCTCCACCCATCGCTGAGTTTGCTCTGTGCCGGTATCCTTCATCCTCCACCCATCGCTGAGTTTGCTCTGTGCCGGTATCCGTCGTCCTCCACCCATCGCTGAGTTCGCTCTGTGCCGGTATCCGTCATCCTCCACCAATCGCTGAGTTTGCTCTGTGCCGGTGTCCATCGTCCTCCACCCATCACTGCGTTTGCTCTGTGCCGGTATCTGTCGCCCTCCACCCATCGCTGAGTTCGCTCTGTGCCGGTATCCATCATCCTCCACCAATCGCTGAGTTTGCTCTGTGCCGGTGTCCATCGTCCTCCACCAATCGCTGAGTTTGCTCTGTGCCGGTGTCCATCGTCCTCCACCCATCTCTGAGTTCGCTCTGTGCCGGTATCCGTCGCCCTCCACCCGTCGCTGCGTTCGCTCTGTGCCGGTATCCGTCATCCTCCACCCGTCGCAGAGTTCGCTCTGTGCCGGTATCTGTTGCCCTCCACCCATCGCTGAGTTTGCTCTGTGCCGGTATCCGTCATCCTCCACCAATCGCTGAGTTTGCTCTGTGCCGGTGTCCATCGTCCTCCACCCATCACTGCGTTTGCTCTGTGCCATTATCTGTCGCCCTCCACCCATCGCTGAGTTCGCTCTGTGCCGGTATCCTTCATCCTCCACCCATCGCTGAGTTTGCTCTGTGCCGGTATCCGTCATCCTCCACCAATCGCTGAGTTTGCTCTGTGCCGGTATCCTTCATCCTCCACCCATCGCTGAGTTCGCTCTGTGCGGGTATCCGTCACCCTCCACCCATCGCTGAGATCGCTCTGTGACGGTATCCGTCGCCCTCCACCCATCGCTGAGTTCGCTCTGTGCCGGTATCCATCACCCTCCACCCATCGCTGAGTTCGCTCTGTGCCGGTATCCGTCGCCCTCCACCTATCGCTGAGTTTGCTCTGTGCCGGTATCCGTCATCCTCCACCAATCGCTGAGTTTGCTCTGTGCCGGTGTCCATCGTCCTCCACCCATCTCTGAGTTCGCTTTGTGCCGGTATCCGTCGTCCTCCACCCGTCGCAGAGTTCGCTCTGTGCCGTTATCCGTCGTCCTCCATCCGTCGCAGAGTTCGCTCTGTGCCGGTATCTGTCGCCCTCCACCCATCGCTGAGTTTGCTCTGTGCCGGTATCCGTCATCCTCCACCAATCGCTGAGTTTGCTCTGTGCCGGTATCCGTCATCCTCCACCAATCGCTGAGTTTGCTCTGTGCCGGTGTCCATCGTCCTCCACCCATCACTGCGTTTGCTCTGTGCCGGTATCCGTCGTCCTCCACCCATCGCTGAGTTCGCTCTGTGCCGGTATCTGTCGTCCTCCACCCATCTCTGAGTTCGCTTTGTGCCGGTATCCGTCGTCCTCCACCCGTCGCAGAGTTCGCTCTGTGCCGTTATCCGTCGTCCTCCACCCGTCACAGAGTTCGCTCTGTGCCGGTATCTGTCGCCCTCCACCCATCGCTGAGTTTGCTCTGTGCCGGTATCCGTCATCCTCCACCAATCGCTGAGTTTGCTCTGTGCCGGTATCTGTCGTCCTCCACCCATCGCTGAGTTCGCTTTGTGCCGTTATCCGTCGTCCTCCACCCATCGCAGAGTTCGCTCTGTGCCGGTATCTGTCGCCCTCCACCCATCGCTGAGTTTGCTCTGTGCCGGTATCCGTCATCCTCTACCTATAGCTCAGTTTGCTCTGTGCCGGTATCCGTCATCCTCCACCAATCGCTGAGTTTGCTCTGTGCCGGTATCCGTCGTCCTCCACCAATCGCTGAGTTTGCTCTGTGCCGGTATCCGTCATCCTCCACCTATAGCTCAGTTTGCTCTGTGCCGGTGTCCATCGTCCTCCACCCATCACTGCGTTTGCTCTGTGCCGGTATCTGTCGCCCTCCACCCATCGCAGAGTTCGCTCTGTGCCGGTATCCGTCACCCTCCACCCATCTCTGAGTTCGCTCTGTGCCATTATCCGTCGTCCTCCACCCGTCGCAGAGTTCGCTCTGTGCCGGTATCTGTCGCCCTCCACCCATCGCTGAGTTTGCTCTGTGCCGGTATCCGTCATCCTCCACCAATCGCTGAGTTTGCTCTGTGCCGGTATCTGTCGCCCTCCACCCATCTCTGAGTTCGCTCTGTGCCGGTATCTGTCGCCCTCCACCCATCGCTGAGTTTGCTCTGTGCCGGTATCCGTCATCCTCCACCAATCGCTGAGTTTGCTCTGTGCCGGTATCTGTCGCCCTCCACCCATCTCTGAGTTCGCTTTGTGCCGTTATCCGTCGTCCTCCACCCATCACTGAGTTTGCTCTGTGCCGGTATCCGTCATCCTCCACCAATCGCTGAGTTTGCTCTGTGCCGGTATCTGTCGCCCTCCACCCATCGCTGAGTTTGCTCTGTGCCGGTATCCGTCATCCTCCACCCGTCGCTGAGTTCGCTCTGTGCCGGTATCTGTCGTCCTCCACCCGTCGCTGAGTTCGCTCTGTGCCGGTATCCGTCATCCTCCACCAATCGCTGAGTTTGCTCTGTGCCGGTATCCGTCGTCCTCCACCAATCGCTGAGTTTGCTCTGTGCCGGTATCCGTCATCCTCCACCCATAGCTCAGTTTGCTTTGTGCCGGTATCCGTCATCCTCCACCAATCGCTGAGTTTGCTCTGTGCCGGTGTCCATCGTCCTCCACCCATCACTGCGTTTGCTCTGTGCCGGTATCTGTCGCCCTCCACCCATCGCTGAGTTCGCTCTGTGCCGGTATCCGTCATCCTCTACCTATAGCTCAGTTTGCTCTGTGCCGGTATCCGTCATCCTCCACCAATCGCTGAGTTTGCTCTGTGCCGGTATCCGTCGTCCTCCACCAATCGCTGAGTTTGCTCTGTGCCGGTATCCGTCATCCTCCACCAATCGCTGAGTTTGCTCTGTGCCGGTGTCCATCGTCCTCCACCCATCACTGCGTTTGCTCTGTGGCGGTATCCGTCGTCCTCCACCCGCCGCTGAGTTCGCTCTGTGCCGGTATCCATCGTCCTCCACCCGCCGCTGAGTTCGCTCTGTGCCGGTATCCGTCGTCCTCCACCCGCCGCTGAGTTCGCTCTGTGCCGGTATCCGTCGTCCTCCACCCATCGCTGAGTTCGCTCTGTGCCGGTATCCGTCGTCCTCCACCCGCCGCTGAGTTCGCTCTGTGCCGGTATCCGTCATCCTCCACCCGCCGCTGAGTTCGCTCTGTGCCGGTATCCGTCGTCCTCCACCCGCCGCTGAGTTCGCTCTGTGCCGGTATCCCTCGTCCTCCACCCGTCGCTGAGTTCGCTCTGTGCCGGTATCCGTCGTCCTCCACCCGCCGCTGAGTTCGCTCTGTGCCGGTATCCGTCGTCCTCCACCCGTCGCTGAGTTCGCTCTGTGCCGGTATCCGTCGTCCTCCACCAGTCGCTGAGTTCGCTCTGTGCCGGTATCCGTCGTCCTCCACCCGTCGCTGAGTTCGCTCTGTGCCGGTATCCGTCGTCCTCCACCCGTCGCTGAGTTCGCTCTGTGCCGGTATCCGTCGTCCTCCACCCGCCGCTGAGTTCGCTCTGTGCCGGTATCCGTCGTCCTCCACCCATCACTGAGTTTAACCGGCACAGAGCATACTCAGTAATGGGTGGAGGACAAAGGATTTCCAGCTAAGAGCAAACTCAGCGATGGGTGGAGGACTACGGATAGCGGCACAGAGCAAACTTAGTGATGGTTGGGGGTGCCGGATACCGGCACAGAGCAAACTCAGCAATAGGTGGAGGACGACGGATACCGGCACAGAGCGAACTCAGCGATGGGTGGAGGAGAGCAATTGACATCGGCACAGGAGTACATGGCAATATATTCTGTGCTGCCCCCTTCTGGTACAATGGTGTGGTGCACATTCCTCCATACAGGGCTGGGGCTGGATTTTGTCTCTCTGGGACATAGAAGCCGATATAAAGGATAGTTGTGACGAGTCATGTGCCATGTGATGTGGTTCAGCGTGGTGCAGTAAGTTATGGTGTATTACATTGTGGTGTGTGGTGTGGTGCAGGAGGAGTGGTGTAGCGTAGTAGTTGTGGTGTGGTGCAAGAAGTGTGGTGCAGGAGGAGTGGTATAGAAGGTATGTTGCAGGAGGTGTAGTGTAGCATAGTAGGTGTGATGTGGTGCAGGAGGTGTGGTGTAGTGTAGTAGGTGTGGTGCAGGGGGTGTGGTGTAGTATAGAAGGTGTGGTGCAGGGAGTGTGGTGTAGTGTAGTAGGTGTGGTGCAGGGGGCGTGGTGTAGTGTAGTAGGTGTGGTGCAGGGGGCGTGGTGTAGTGTGGTGCAGGGGGTGTGGTGCAGGGGGTGTGGCGTAGTGTAGTAGGTGTGGTGAAGTTTAGTAGGTGTGGTGCAGGGGGTGTGGTGTAGTGTAGTGGGTGTGGTGCAGGGGGTGTGGTGTAGTAGGTGTGGTGCAGGGGGCGTGGTGTAGTGTAGTAGGTGGGGTGTAGTAGGTGTGGTGCAGGGGGTGTGGTGTAGTGTAGTAGGCGTGGTGTAGTTTAGTAGGTGTGGTGCAGGGGCGTGGTGTAGTGTAGTAGGTGTGGTGCAGGGGGCGTGGTGTAGTGTAGTAGGTGTGGTGCAGGGGGTGTGGTGTAGTGTAGTAGGTGTGGTGAAGTTTAGTAGGTGTGGTGCAGGGGTGTGGTGTAGTGTAGTGGGTGTGGTGCAGGGGGTGTGGTGTAGTAGGTGTGGTGCAGGGGGCGTGGTGTAGTGTAGTAGGTGGGGTGTAGTAGGTGTGGTGCAGGGGGTGTGGTGTAGTGTAGTAGGCGTGGTGTAGTTTAGTAGGTGTGGTGCAGGGGGCGTGGTGTAGTGTAGTAGGTGTGGTGCAGGGGGTGTGGTGTAGTGTAGTAGGTGTGGTGCAGGGGGCGTGATGTAGTGTAGTAGGTGTGGTGCAGGGGGCGTGGTGTAGTGTAGTAGGTGTGGTGCAGGGGGTGTGGTGTAGTGTAGTAGGTGTGGTGCAGGGGGTGTGGTGTAGTGTAGTAGGTGTGGTGCAGGGGGTGTGGTGCAGGGGGTGTGGTGCAGGGGGTGTGGTGCATGTAGTAGGTGTGCAGGGGTTGTGGTGCAGGGGGTGTGGTGCATGTAGTAGGTGTGCAGGGGGTGTGGTGCAGGGTGTGGTGCATGTAGTAGGTGTGCAGGGGGCGTGGTGTAGTGTAGTAGGTGTGGTGCAGGGGGTGTGGTGCATGTAGTAGGTGTGCAGGGGGCGTGGTGTAGTGTAGTAGGTGTGGTGCAGGGGGTGTGGTGCATGTAGTAGGTGTGCAGGGGGTGTGGTGTCGCGGCCATGGAAGGTTCCGGAATAAGCCATCGATGGAGATATTTGGGGGTTCCGTAGTTCTGGAAGGTTCCGGAATAAGTCACTGATGGTGGGATTTGGGGGTTCCGTAGTTCCGGACAAGGAAGGTTCCGGAATAAGTCACTGATGGAGGGACTTGGGGGTTCCGGAGTTCCGGACAAGGAAGGTTCCGGAATAAGTCACTGATGGAGGGACTTGGGGGTTCCGGAGTTCCGGACAAGGAAGGTTCCGGAATAAGTCACTGATGGAGGGACTTGGGGGTTCCGGAGTTCCGGACAAGGAAGGTTCCGGAATAAGTCACTGAACGATTTCTCCTTCTGGCGATCGTCTTGCGTTTTGTGGAATTACCGATTTCTAATTAGCGGATTTTATCCCACGGAACCCCGGCGTCCGCGGCGGATAAAATCTCATTAATGTCGCACATCACCGTCCAGCCGGGAGAATCCATACCGGGAGACGGCTCATTTCTCTTCCGGATTAGAAATGCCGATCGCTCTCAGGCAGGTTTATATTTAGAAGGACGGATCCTTCCGGAGCCGATCGGAAAATCCACCCGGAAATTTATTCCTGTGATAATAACGCCAACATAGACCGAGGCGCCACGTCGTGTCTTCAGAGTCCCATCCATCCCCGCAGCCAGGAGATCGGTATTCCCCATCCACACACCGGGGCCAGGAGATCGGTATTCCCCATCCGCACACCGGGGCCAGGAGATCGGTATTCCCCATCCGCACACCGGGCCAGGAGATCGGTATTCCCCATCCACACACCGGGGCCAGGAGATCGGTATTCCCCATCTGCACACCGGGGCCAGGAGATCGGTATTCCCCATCCACACACCGGGGCCAGGAGATCGGTATTCCCCATCCGCACACCGGGCCAGGAGATCGGTATTCCCCATCCACACACCGGGGCCAGGAGATCGGTATTCCCCATCTGCACACCGGGGCCAGGAGATCGGTATTCCCCATCCACACACCGGTGCCAGGAGATCGGTATTCCCCATCCACACACCGGGGCCAGGAGATCGGTATTCCCCATCTGCACACCGGGGCCAGGAGATCGGTATTCCCCATCCACACACCGGGGCCAGGAGATCGGTATTCCCCATCTGCACACCGGGGCCAGGAGATCGGTATTCCCCATCCGCACACCGGGGCCAGGAGATCGGTATTCCCCATCTGCACACCGGGGCCAGGAGATCGGTATTCCCCATCCTCACACCGGGGCCAGGAGATCGGTATTCCCCATCCTCACACCGGGGCCAGGAGATCGGTATTCCCCATCACACCCTATACAGACCTCTATATAGGAAAGAGTTAATTTCTGTGCTGTGGTTCACAGGCTTCTTGATCCAGCCTACCCACCTACCTCTATACCTACCTCTATACAGACCTAACTCTATAGCTGCCTCTATATAGATCTACTGCTATACATATGTACCTCTCAAGCTACCTTTATATAGACCTACCTCTATACCGACCTACATCTATACAAACCTACCTACCTCACTATGATCATTGCAGTTACTATGGACACTGCTGTCACTATAACTACCTACCTCTATACTAACCTTCCTATGCACAGACCTACCTCTCTACCTACCTCACTATGGTCACTACTGTCACTTCAGTCACTGCGGTCACTATGGTCACTGCTGTCACTTCAGTCACTGCTGTCACTGTGGTCACTACTGTCACTGCGGTTACTATTGTCACTATGGACACTGCGGTCACTGCAGTCACTGTGGTCACTATGGTCATTGCGGTCACTATGGACACTTCAGTCACTGGTGTCACTATTGACACTTCGATCACTGCGGTCACTATGGACACTTCAGTCACTGCTGTCACTATGGTCACTGTGATCACTGCGGTCACTTCAGTCACTATGGACACTGCTGTCACTTGAGTCACTATGGACACTGCTGTCACTTCAGTCACTATGGACACTGCGGTCACTATGGTCACTGCGGTCACTTCAGTCACTATGGACACTGCGGTCACTATGGTCACTGCTGTCACTTCAGTCACTGTGGTCACTATGGTCATTGTGGTTACTATTGTCACTATGGACACTGCAGTCACTGTGCTCACTATGGTCATTGCGGTCACTATGGACACTTCAGTCACTGCTGTCACTATGGACACTTCAGTCACTGCTGTCACTATTGACACTTCGATCACTGCGGTCACTATGGACACTGCTGTCACTTCAGTCACTATGGACACTGCTGTCACTTCAGTCACTATGGACACTGCTGTCACTTCAGTCGCTATGGACACTGCGGTCACTGCGGTCACTATGGACACTGCTGTCACTTCAGTCACTATGGACACTGCTGTCACTTCAGTCACTATGGACACTGCTGTCACTTCAGTCGCTATGGACACTGCGGTCACTATGGTCACTGCTGTCACTATGGTCATTGTGGTCACCACTGTCACTGTGGTTACTATTGTCACTATGGACACTGCCTTCACTTCAGTCGCTATGGACACTGCGGTCACTATGGTCACTGCTGTCACTTCAGTCACTGTGCTCACTATGGTCAGTGCGGTCACTATGGACACCTCAGTCACTGCTGTCACTATGGACACTGTGATCACTGCGGTCACTGCGGTCACTATGGACACTGCGGTCACTGCGGTCACTATGGATACTTCAGTCACTGCTGTCACTATGGACACTGTGATCACTGCGGTCACTATGGACACTTCAGTCACTGCTGTCACTACGGTCACTATGGACACTGCGGTCACTATGGACACTGCGGTCACTATGGACACTGCTGTCACTATAACTGCCTACCTCTATACAGACCTACCTCTATACCTCTCTACCTACCTCACTTCGGTCACTATGGTCACTGTCCTCATTAATGAATGCAGATTTGACCCCCAACCATCAGAGAATGGAAAGAATGTCGATAAAATGTGAAATTCTACCAGTGTGGGGCCAGCTCTGGTCAGGTCCATTCCATTCAACCAATGGAGGAGAGCCAACCGAATAAATAAATATACGGGATCCAGAGGAAAGCACCCCCCCCCCCATGAAGGATGGTCCAGTCTGCCCCACCGGGGGGTAATTCCTTCTGATCGGATATTCCTTGGATGACCCATCTCCGGTGTTATCATGGTCAGAGATTGTCCTGGCACAATGGAGCGCCCCGTCCGGCCTTCGACCTCCATTGCAGCACAGATAACATCCGACCCTTCATTCTGAGATCCCCATTCCCGGGATTCTCCATATTTCCCATTAGTAGTCATGATTTCTTCCAGTGATGAGATGCTGAAGATATTCGATGTATATTATTATCATATGCAGCGAGATCGGCGGTCACCGGGGACCCAGGAACACCATTCATAATAGAATCGGGGAAATGGAGGCGAGATGAGTAGCTGGGAGCTAAACGGCTCCAGGATTGTTGGTAGACAGCCGGTGACACCGACCCGTCCGCCTCGCCTCCTACCGAACGCTTCTATGTACCCAGATAGTCGGGTGCCCGTCAAGCTGAACCCAAAATAACCAAAAAAACTCTATAATAGAGAATATAGAATGTGACCTCAAATGAAATGTCCAACGAAAGACCCCCACAGAGCATCGTCCGACCCAATTCTCTCCCAACCGCTCATTCACCTACTGGCCACTCCAAGAAGAGACAATAAACTGGCATCATAGTGCCCACTGCGCCCGCCTGTCCCTGGCACTGAGCTGGACTCTAATTACCGAAATACAGGTTGCCACAGAGGGGCAGCACTTGGAGTCGGGGTGATTAGAGGTAGGCATGTGCAAAAGTGAAAAATTCGTTTCGTTTCGTTTCGTTTCAATTCGTCATTTAATAAATTTCGTTAAGTTAGGTTCGTTACATGTGTTGAATTTGTTTTCGGAATTCGTTCGTTTTCGACCGAATTTCGAAAAATACAGTCGAAATCGAAAATATTTCGACCGTTTTTCGAATTCGTTCGTTTTCGACCGAATTTCGAAAAAAATCGGTCGAAATCGAAAATATTTCAACCAGATTAGAAAACAAATAGGGCCAGATTCAGGTAGATGAGAGCATCTTTGCTCCAGAGTAACGCTTCTCATTTACGTTACTCTGAAGACCCTTTCAGCGCAAGTCCTGTAATTCACATAGCAGTTGCGCGTAAACTTGCGCCAGAGTAACGATAATGCGCTGGCGTAACCCGACGCAAGTGGAAGTGGGTGTGATCATATGTAAATGATGGGCGGAGCCCAGCGCAGAGGCTTACGTTCAGCGCATCAACCACGGAGCATGCGCAGTGAGTGCGGCTCCACTCGCCCCCTTTTGTGCGCATGCTCACAACTTCCGTCGGCACCACTTCACGGGAAACGTCAGCGCAATGCCTTCCGTTGGGCGTTTAAATGCGCCCGTAGAAGCGCCATTTCGGCACTAAAGTATATCCTGCTCCCCCTCCCCGCAGTGATGTTACTTTTGTTTTGAGATGGCTGCTCCCGTTCCCCGCAAACACACAGGAGAAAGCTGAACTTTAATGGCCAGGAGCTGTCAGCCGTCATCTCGGCTATGGAGACCTATGATGTCTTCCTCCATGGCTGTAAAATTTGACAGACAAGCATGGACAGAGGTGTTGTCCTGCAAGTGGGGGTGCTCAGCTAGCTCTTATCGTCGGTAACGCTGCTGTAGCTGCTCTCCTGCTGACCTGTGGCCATCTGGAGTAAAGATAAAGCAGCCTTTTGTAGAAATAACTTTGCACCGGACGGACGAGATACGCGCGGCGCATGTAGCCAGCGTATGGTGCTAATCCGTTCGTGAATTGTGAAAAATCCCTCATTTGCATATTTGCAGGGGAAATCAATGGGCGCGACTGATGCGCCCAGCGAAAATAAGCGCTGACGATACTCTGGCGTCGGAACGTTCCGCCGGTCGCAAATGACCCGTTATTGGGCGCATCTAGTTTGGTGGGTACGGGCACATAGAAACGACGGCGCATCTTCACAGTTACGCGGCGCATATCGAAATACTCCAGCGCAAGTGTTCCTGAATCTGGCCCATAGTCTCTTTTCTAATAGAATTTTTTTCGAATTAAATTCGAATTTTTTTTTTTTTTTTTTTTTTTCGAATTCCGATCGAATTTAGTCCGCGGGTATTCGATTCGGAATTCGAAAAAAAAATTCGATTTCGACCTTTTTTTTTCGAAATTCGGTCGAAAATGAACGAATTCGGATAACGGTCGAAATTTTTCGTTATTATAGCAATTCGGAAATTCGTATGCATCCGAATGTCCGAATAATGGAAAATTCGTCCGAATTTCGATTCGGAACGAAACGAAATGCACATGTCTAATTAGAGGGGCAGCACTAGGAGCCAGGGTGATCAAAGGGGCAGTTCTAGGAGTCGGAGTGATCTGTGGGGCAGAACTAAGCGTCAGAGTGATCAGAAGAGCAACTCTAGGATTTGGGTGATCAGTGGGGCAGCACTAGGAGTCGGGATGATCAGTGGGGCAGCACTAGGAGTCGGGGTGATCAGTGGGGCAGCGCTAGGAGTCGGGGTGATCAGTGGGGCAGTACTAGGAGTCGGGGTGATCAGTGAGGCAGTACTAGGAGTCGGGGTGATCAGTGGGGCAGCACTAGGAGTCGGGGTGATCAGTGGGGCAGTACTAGGAGTCGGGGTGATCAGTGGGGCAGCGCTAGGAGTCAGGGTGATCAGTGGGGCAGTACTAGGAGTCGGGGTGATCAGTGAGGCAGTGCTAGGAGTCGGGGTGATCAGTGGGGCAGTGCTAGGAGTCGGGGTGATCAGTGGGGCAGCACTAGGAGTCGGGGTGATCAGTGGGGCAGCACTAGGAGTCGGGGTGATCAGTGGGGCAGTGCTAGGAGTCGGGGTGATCAGTGGGGCAGCACTAGGAGTCGGGGTGATCAGTGGGGCAGCACTAGGAGTCGGGGTGATCAGTGAGGCAGTGCTAAGTGTCGGGGTGATCAGTGAGGCAGTGCTAAGAGTCGGGGTGATCAGTGGGGCAGTGCTAAGTGTCGGGGTGATCAGTGAGGCAGTGCTAAGAGTCGGGGTGATCAGTGGGGCAGTATTAGGAGTCTGGGTGATCAGTGGGGCAGTACAAGTGTAGCAAGGTCCCGGACCTCCAAAGGCCTAATGGTGACCTCCAATGGCATCTGTCTTTGTAGAGTGGGTTACAAAGCATAATGGGTGTGATGCAATATGGAGTGATGGGCGCCAGACACTTTTTGAATGCAAAAGAGATTTATTGTCTTTTAACCACTTTAGCCCCGGACCATATTGCTGGTCAAAGACCAGAGCACTTTTTGCGATTCGGCGCTGCGTCGCTTTAACTGACAATTGCGCGGTCGTGCGACGCGGCTCCCAAACAAAATTGGCCTCCTTTTTTCCCCCACAAATAGAGCTTTCTTTTGGTGGTATTTGATCATTTTTGCGTTTTTTTTTTTTTTTTTTTTTTTTGCGCTATAAACAAAAATAGAGCCACAATTTTGAAAAAAATGCAATATCTTTTACTTTTTGCTATAATAAATATCCCCCAAAAAATATATAAAAAAAAACATTTTTTTTCCTCAGTTTAGGCCGATACGTATTCTTCTACCTATTTTTCGTAAACAAAATCGCGATTAGGGTTTATTGATTGGTTTGTGCAAAATTTATAGCGTTTACAAAAAAGGGGATAGTTTTATGGCATTTTTATTAATATATTTTTTTTACTAGTAATGGCGGCGATCAGCGTTTTTTTTCGGTACTGCGACATTATGGCGGACACATCGGACACTTTTGAAACATTTTTGGGACCATTGGCATTTTTATAGCGATCAATGCTATAAAAATGCATTGGATTACTATAAAAATGCCATTGGCAGTGAAGGGGTTAACACTAGGGGGCGGGGAAGGGGTTAAGTGTGTTCCTGGGTGTGTTCTAACTGTATGGGGGAGGGGCCTCACTAGGGGAAGTCACTGATCTTCTGTTCATACATTGTATGAACAGGAGATCAGCGTTTCCCCCGCTGACAGGAACGAGAGGAATGTGTTTACACACATACCTCCCGTTCCCCGCTATGTAACGAACGAGCGCACGTGCCCGGCGGCGATCGCGCCCGCCGGGCACGCGCGCAGCACTCGGGGGACGAGCCGGGGCGCGCGCGCGGGCCCGCCGGCGGCGAGCGCGCCCCCTAGCGGCCGACAAAGGGAGGACGTAGAGCTACGTGCTCTCGCCCAGCAGTGCCGACCTGCCGCCGTAGAATGACGGTGGGCTGGTCGGCAACTGGTTAACAGAACTGAAGGAGAGAGGGTCGGGGGCCAGGACACCCTTAGGTATCTGATAATTGATAATTGTCAGACTCTGAGGCGCCGTACACACGGCCGAGGTTCTCGCTGAAAATCAGCGAGAACCTCGCTGGAATGCACATTCCAGCGAGGACCTTGGCCGTGTGTACGGTCTCAGCGAGCTTCCCGTCGGGAAGCCCGTCGAGCCGAAATAGAGAGCACGCTCTCTATTTCCTCGACGGCCCGCCCGGAAGAATGGCTGGTTGCCATTCCCGACGGGCGGGTCGCCGATTTCGACGGCCGGCAGGGAACCTCGACGGGCGGAACGATGTGTTCTGCCCGTCGAGATTCCCTGCCGTGTGTACGCCGCCTCAGACTTCTATAGGTAGACAGGGAAAGGCCTCCAGCCGGATACCGCCTCTGTATCGGTAGGACCGCCGCCTCCTGTATCTCATCAAGTGTCACCCCCGCTTCCCTTTTGGGTCCCTGGTCTGGCACTTACTAAAGTTTTCCCACTTTTTCACCGTCTCCGGCACCGCCATGGTTCTATCTTGCATGGTTTGGCCCTCCATGGATCAGCCTTTCGTGGTTCTGCCATTAGGCCAATCACATTCTCCGTATACTATTACTGGTCAGTTCAGACGACATATGAGGCCCATACATCCAGTGGCATCTCTCAGGGGGTTGTGGAGGACATAGTGCACACCTTGGGCCAGATTCAGAAAGGACTTACGACGGCGTATCTCCAGATACGCCGTCGTAAGTCCGAATGAGTGCCGTCGTATCTCGGCGCCTGATTCAAAGAATCAGATACGCCGGAATTTAGGCAAGATCCGACCGACGTAAGTCTCTTACGCCGTCGTATCTTAGTTGCATATTTACGCTGGCCGCTAGGTGGCGCTTCCGTCGATTTACGCATCGAATATGCAAATTAGGTAGATACACCGATTCACGAACGTAGTTGCGCCAGTCGTATTGATATATGTCATTTACGAAAGGCGTATGACCGGCGTAAGTTTACCACCCGCTATATGAGGTGCAGCCCATGTTAAGTATGGACGTCAGAACAGCGTCGAATTGTACGTCGTTTGCGTGAGTCGTTCAGGAATGGGGCTGGGCGTAAGTTACGTTCACGTCGATATCAATGAATATTTCCGACGTGATTTTGGAGCATGCGCACTGGGATACGTCCACGGCCGGCGCATGCGCAGTTCGTTCGGCGCGTTATTTACGCTGGGTCACGATTAGTTTACATACAACACTCCCACTACCAGCCTACTTTGAATTACGCGGGCTTACGCCGGCACATTTACGCTGCGCCGCCGTAACTTTGGGCGCAAGTTCTCTGTGAATATGGCACCTGCCTCTCAAAGTTACGGCGGCGTAGTGTAAATGAGATGACGCTACGCCGCCGGAAAGTTACGCGATTCTATCTGAATCTGGCCCTATCTCTTTACTTGGCTGTAGTAAAGGTTGGAAGCGTGCTGAGATCTGCCCGTCCTGGCTGTGTATGGAGCGACATCCACTATACTACCAAAAGTATTGGGACGCCGCCCTTTACACGCACATGAACTTTAACCACTTAAGACCCGGACCAAAATGCTGCTAAAGGACCTTGCCCCTTTTTGCGATTCGGCGCTGCGTCGTTTTAACTGACAATTGCGCGGTCGTGCGACGTGGCTCCCAAACAAAATTGGCGTCCTTTTTTCCCTCACAAATAGAGCTTTCTTTTGGTGGTATTTGATCACCTCTGCGGTTTTTATTTTTTGCGCTATAAACAAAAATAGAGCGACGATTTTGAAAAAAAATGCAATATTTTTTACTTTTTGCTGTAATAGATATCCCTAAAATATATATATATATATATTTTTCCCTCAGTTTAGGCCGATACGTATTCTTCTACGTATTTTTGGTAAAAAAAAATCGCAATAAGCGTTTATCGGTTGGTTTTCGCAAAATTTATAGCGTTTACAAAATAAGGGATAGTTTTATTGCATTTTTATTATTTTTTTTTTTTCTACTAATAGCAGCGTTTATTTTGTGACTGCGACATTATGGCGGACACTTCGGACAATTTTGACACATTTTTGGGACAATTGTCATTTTCACAGCAAAAAATGCATTTAAATTGCATTGTTTACTGTGGAAATGACAGTTGCAGTTTGGGAGTTAACCACAAGGGGGCGCTGTGACTTTGAGTGTTCCCTGTGTGTGTGTTTACAACTGTAGGGGGGTGTGGCTGTAGGTGTGACGTCATCGATCGCGCCCCCCTATAACAGGGATGACGCGATCGATGCTGCCGCCACAGTGAAGCACGGGGAAGGTGTGTTTACACACGGCTCTCCCCGTTCTTCAGCTCCGGGGACCGATCGCCGCACTCCAGCGGCGATCGGGTCCGCGAGTCCCGCGGTCCCGGAGCTTCGGACCGGGTCACGGGAGCACGCCGCGGGCGCGCGCCCGTGACCCACGGCTGGGTACTAGAAACCAACGTATATATACGTGGATGTGCCCAGCCGTGCCATTCTGCCGACGTAAATGTGCAGGAGGCGGTCCTTAAGTGGGTAATGGCCTCCCAGTCTTAGTCCGGAGGGTTCAATATTGAGTTGGCTCCGCCCTTTGCAGCTATAAGGCCCCTTTCACACTGGGGCGTCTTTCGAGCGTTATTACAGCGTTATTCGAGCAAAGCCTTATCTGCAACCCCAATGTGCTGGTAAAGCACCGATAAGACCCTAATGTTTGAGGGCGTTTTTTGAAGTTCCCCGGTGTGAAAGGGTAAGGCGTTTTTACGGCGCTTTTCAATTGATTTCAATGGAGAGGAGGCGTTTTTAGAACGTTTTTTTCAGCGCTCAAAAGCTGCTCCAAAGATGCTGCTGGCAGAACTCAGTGTGAAAGGGTCCATTGAGATGCATGGAGAGCGTTTTATGAGCGTTTTAAGGGCGCTATTTTTAACGCTAAAACGCTGTAAAAACTATTGAAAGGGGTCTAACAGCTTCACCTCTTCCGGGAAGGCCGTCCACAAGGTTTAGGAGGGTGTCTATGGGAATGTTTGACCGTTCTTCCACAGCGGCGGCTGGTGCTCAAAATTTTTGGGGAGGGCGCAAACAAAAAAAAAAGAAAATAAAAAAATTGCAGCCTCACTGTGCCCATCAAACGCGGCCACTGTGCCATCACTTGTCACCACTGTGCCAATCAAACGCAGCCACTGTGCCATCAATTGTCACCACTGTGCCATGCCATCAAACGCGGCCACTGTGCCATCACTTGTCACCACTGTGCCATGCCATCAAACGCAGCCACTGTGCCATCACTTGTCACCACTGTGCCAATCAAACGCGGCCACTGTGCCATCACTTGTCACCACTGTGCCATGCCATCAAACGCAGCCACTGTGCCATCACTTGTCACCACTGTGCCAATCAAACGCGGCCACTGTGCCATCACTTGTCACCACTGTGCCCATCAAACGCGGCCACTGTGCCATCACTTGTCACCACTGTGCCCATCAAACGCGGCCACTGTGCCATCACTTGTCACCACTGTGCCCATCAAACGCGGCCACTGTGCCATCGCTTGTCACCACTGTGCCCATCAAACGCGGCCACTGTGCCATCACTTGTCACCACTGTGCCAATCAAACGCGGCCACTGTGCCATCACTTGTCACCACTGTGCCAATCAAACGCGGCCACTGTGCCATCACTTGTCACCACTGTGCCAATCAAACGCAGCCACTGTGCCATCACTTGTCACCACTGTGCCAATCAAACGCGGCCACTGTGCCATCACTTGTCACCACTGTGCCATGCCATCAAACGCAGCCACTGTGCCATCACTTGTCACCACTGTGCCAATCAAACGCGGCAAATGTGCCATCACTTGTCACCACTGTGCCAATCAAACGCAGCCACTGTGCCATCACTTGTCACCACTGTGCCAATCAAACGCGGCCACTGTGCCATCACTTGTCACCACTGTGCCAATCAAACGCGGCCACTGTGCCATCACTTGTCACCACTGTGCCAATCAAACGCGGCCACTGTGCCATCACTTGTCACCACTGTGCCAATCAAACGCGGCCACTGTGCCATCACTTGTCACCACTGTGCCAATCAAACGCGGCCACTGTGCCATCGCTTGTCACCACTGTGCCAATCAAACGCGGCCACTGTGCCATCACTTGTCACCACTGTGCCAATCAAACGCGGCCACTGTGCCATCACTTGTCACCACTGTGCCATGCCATCAAACACAGCCACTGTGCCATCACTTGTCACCACTGTGCCAATCAAACGCGGCAAATGTGCCATCACTTGTCACCACTGTGCCAATCAAACGCAGCCACTGTGCCATCACTTGTCACCACTGTGCCAATCAAACGCGGCCACTGTGCCATCACTTGTCACCACTGTGCCAATCAAACGCGGCCACTGTGCCATCGCTTGTCACCACTGTGCCCATCAAACGCGGCCACTGTGCCATCACTTGTCACCACTGTGCCAATCAAACGCGGCCACTGTGCCATCACTTGTCACCACTGTGCCATGCCATCAAACGCAGCCACTGTGCCATCACTTGTCACCACTGTGCCAATCAAACGCGGCAAATGTGCCATCACTTGTCACCACTGTGCCAATCAAACGCAGCCACTGTGCCATCACTTGTCACCACTGTGCCAATCAAACGCAGCCACTGTGCCATCACTTGTCACCACTGTGCCAATCAAACGCGGCCACTGTGCCATCACTTGTCACCACTGTGCCATGCCATCAAACGCAGCCACTGTGCCATCGCTTGTCACCACTGTGCCCATCAAACGCGGCCACTGTGCCATCACTTGTCACCACTGTGCCAATCAAACGCGGCCACTGTGCCATCACTTGTCACCACTGTGCCATGCCATCAAACGCAGCCACTGTGCCATCACTTGTCACCACTGTGCCAATCAAACGCGGCAAATGTGCCATCACTTGTCACCACTGTGCCAATCAAACGCAGCCACTGTGCCATCACTTGTCACCACTGTGCCAATCAAACGCGGCCACTGTGCCATCACTTGTCACCACTGTGCCAATCAAACGCGGCCACTGTGCCATCGCTTGTCACCACTGTGCCATGCATCAAACGCGGCCACTGTGCCATCACTTGTCACCACTGTGCCAATCAAACGCGGCCACTGTGCCATCACTTGTCACCACTGTGCCATGCCATCAAACGCAGCCACTGTGCCATCACTTGTCACCACTGTGCCAATCAAACGCGGCAAATGTGCCATCACTTGTCACCACTGTGCCAATCAAACGCAGCCACTGTGCCATCACTTGTCACCACTGTGCCAATCAAACGCGGCCACTGTGCCATCACTTGTCACCACTGTGCCAATCAAACGCGGCCACTGTGCCATCGCTTGTCACCACTGTGCCCATCAAACGCGGCCACTGTGCCATCACTTGTCACCACTGTGCCAATCAAACGCGGCCACTGTGCCATCACTTGTCACCACTGTGCCATGCCATCAAACGCAGCCACTGTGCCATCACTTGTCACCACTGTGCCAATCAAACGCGGCCACTGTGCCATCACTTGTCACCACTGTGCCAATCAAACGCGGCCACTGTGCCATCACTTGTCACCACTGTGCCAATCAAACGCGGCCACTGTGCCATCACTTGTCACCACTGTGCCCATCAAACGCGGCCACTGTGCCATCACTTGTCACCACTGTGCCCATCAAACGCGGCCACTGTGCCATCGCTTGTCACCACTGTGCCAATCAAACGCGGCCACTGTGCCATCGCTTGTCACCACTGTGCCAATCAAACGCAGCCACTGTGCCATCGCTTGTCACCACTGTGCCAATCAAACGCGGCCACTGTGCCATCACTTGTCACCACTGTGCCAATCAAACGCGGCCACTGTGCCATCACTTGTCACCACTGTGCCAAAACGCGGCCACTGTGCATCGCTTGTCAACGCCAATCAAACGCCACTGTGCCATCGCTTGTCACCACTTGCCAATCACCACCACTGTGCCATCGCTTGTCACCACTGTGCAAACGCGGCACTGTGCCAATGTCACCACTGCCATCACGCGGCCACTTGCCATCACTTGTCACCACTGTGCCAATCAAACGCTGCCAGCCACTGTCACCACTGCCATCACGCGGCAAATTGCCATCACTTGTCACCACTGTGCCAATCAAACGCGCCACTGCCACTGTCACCACTGCCATCACGCGGCACTTGCCATCACTTGTCACCACTGTGCCAATCAAACGCGGCCACTGTGCCATCACTTGTCACCACTGTGCCAATCAAACGCGGCCACTGTGCCATCACTTGTCACCACTGTGCCAATCAAACGCGGCCACTGTGCCATCACTTGTCACCACTGTGCCAATCAAACGCGGCCACTGTGCCATCACTTGTCACCACTGTTCCTATTGTCGCCACTTTGCCCTGTAAAATGCCCCTCCCTCGCCGGGCACTTACCTTTCATGGGGTCAGTCATCCTCCTTCCACGTCCCTCGATGTCTTCTCCCGCCCTCGATGACGCTTCAGCCAATCAGGTTACTGGTAACCAGAACCGGTGAACCTGATTGGCTGAGACGCCTGTCAGTCTTATTCAAGGAACGCACCCCCCGTACGTCCCTTAGGTAAGTTTATGGGAGCCGAGGGCTGTAATCGGAAACCGCTGGCCCTGATAGGCACTTCCGCACAGCCAACCAGCTGCCGTTATTCAGGTGGCCGGCGTTCAATGTCCGGCCATCTGAATAGTAGCGGCAGCGGCCGGCAACAATAAGATAGATTCATGAAATGCAATGATGTTATTGTAATCAGTGGCGGTGCGAGAGCCAGAGGGGGCGGCGCTCCATCGCCTTCTATAGATACACCGCCAGTAGAACATTTGTCAGGTGAGGCACTGATGTTGGATGAGAAGGCCTGGCTCGCACTCTCCGCTCTAATTCATTCCAAAGGTGTTTTATTGGGTTTAGGTCAGTACTCTGTGCAGGCTAGTCAAGTTCCTCCACTCCAAACTTGCTTTGTGCACCCCCATGTCATTAAAGTTAATGTGCGTATAAAGTAGTGGTGCAACGGATCACCCCATTCGGATCGGCACACATTGTGAAACGCGGATTGCCGCGGCCTTTCCTAATGTTATGGCTGCGGCTCCGGAGCTAAGCCGAGGCTGCGGCCTTTCCTAATGTTATGGCCGTAGCTCTGGAGCTAGGCCGAAGCCACGGCCATAACGTTAGGAAAGGCCGCGGCTTCGGCCTAGCTCTGGAGCTGCGCCCATCTTGGTACACCCGGCGGCGGCCCTCCTCTCTGTTTACACCCACAGAGGAGGAGAAGCCAGCACTTGTGGGACACAAACCGCTGGGAGTACTACCTGGGGGGTCCGTCTGCACTACCTGGGGGGGGGGGGGGTTGTTTGCCTGTTACTACCTGGGGGCTTGTCTGCCTGTTACTAATTGGGGGGGTGTCTGCCTGTTACTACCTGGGGGGTGTCTGTACTACCTGGGGGGTGTCTGCTTGTTACTACCTGGGGGGGTGTGTGTACTACCTGGGGGCCTGTCTGGCTGTTACTACCAGGGGGGGTGTCTGCCTGTTACTACCTGGGGGGGTGTCTGTACTACCTGGGGGGGTGTCTGCCTGTTACTACCTGGGGGGGGGGTGTGTGTGTACTACCTGGGGGTGTCTGCCTGTTACTACCTGGGGGGGTGTCTGTACTACCTGGGGGGTTGTCTGGCTGTTACTACCTGGGGGGGGTGTCTGCCTGTTACTACCTGGGGGGGGGGGTGTACTACCTGGGGGTGTCTGCCTGTTACTACCTGGGGGGGTGTCTGTACTACCTGGGGGGTTGTCTGGCTGTTACTACCTGGGGGGGTGTCTGCCTGTTACTACCTGGGGGGGGGGGGTGTGTGTACTACCTGGGGTGTCTGCCTGTTACTACCTGGGGGGGTGTCTGTACTACCTGGGGGGTTGTCTGGCTGTTACTACCTGGGGGGGTGTCTGTACTAACTGGGGGGGGTGTCTGCACCGAGGGGGTTCTTTACTGAGGGGGGACTATAGTTGTGGGGGAGATGTGGATATTACAGTGGGGGAGATTTTTTTTTTTTTTGCTGATCCGATCCGTGACTCCTGATCCGAGGAACGATCCGAACCGTGAGTTTTTTTTGATCCGTTGCACCCCTAATATAAAGGCAGGTGTCCCAATACTTTTGATAATATTGCGTATATCGGGTCTTATGTCATATAACTATACATAAGATAATCTGCTAGAGAGAGAGGAGTGGAGGATCCTGCCGACTCCCCGCCACACAAGCTGTGCGGCCAAGCACGGCGCCATTTTCCCACCGTCTGATGGAACGCAATTTCCCTGATTAGTCCTTTAACAAACACTTCATCTGTCAGTGACAAGATGGCGGCACCTTCTGCTTGGGGGCAGCCAGCTGTGTCTGTTGACTATTCAGCACGTCAATTTACATTTCCAGTGACAATGTTACCGGCGCTAATGTCCCCCTCGCCTAGGCGGCCTCACCTCTCGCCATCTCCGCCGCCTTCCTCCCATTACGGCGTTATTAAAGCCGCGGCTCTCCGCCCTTACACACAGCGCAATGAGGAAAGCCGAAAAAAATAAATAGGAAAAAAAAAAAAAAAGTCTTCTTTCTTTTTTTCGCGGTTCCGATGTCAGAGATTTCAATTTGCTGTCTTGTAAATGCAGCTATTACCCCGACGCGTTGCGACTTCTCCTCTCCGCCGTCTCCAGATGGAAGGCCATTTTCTTCCCGAAACCTTCGACGAACGCCATTTATATTTTCACCGCGTCGCCTTATTGGGGCCAATCAGCGCCGTACCCCATTAGACACCAGAATTGCAATCTTCGCCGTCTGTATCTCCGCTCATTGCTTGCCGGAAAAAAAACGCTTTTCAGCGGCAGATCTGATGGCGAGATATCGGGAACGTCTTCTTCTATAAGTAACACAACCTGTTTAACATATAAACCGCGCCGGAGCTCCGCTAATGGCAGATCAGAGAAATCAAATCAGGTTTATGGTGGAGAGAGCGGAGAGACTCCCATCAACACGAATCTCATCTCCTCTAGACAGGTCCTCTTTATCCTCCTCACACAATTGGGATGAGAATTGATTGTCAGCCCATAAACCCAATACACAGATCAATACACAGATCAATGGATCGCGGGTCATCGTATTCCCACAAACAAGAAGGAATTGGGGGCCCCCCATCCCAATCATAATCAATCCCCCATCACAGATCTCCAACCCCACCCCCCAACCAAACCTCCACTTACCCCGTCATCGTCCCATCAACCCCACACATCCACTTACCCCATCATCCTCCCATCAACCCCACACATCCACTTACCCCATCATCCTCCCATCAACCCCACACATCCACTTACCCCATCATCCTCCCATCAACCCCACACATCCACTTACCCCATCATCCTCCCATCAACCCCACACATCCACTTACCCCATCATCCTCCCATCAACCCCACACATCCACTTACCCCATCATCCTCCCATCAACCCCACACATCCACTTACCCCATCATCCTCCTATCCGCCCCACACATCCACTTACCCCATCATCCTCCTATCCGCCCCACACATCCACTTACCCCATCATCCTCCTATCCGCCCCACACATCCACTTACCCCATCATCCTCCTATCCGCCCCACACATCCACTTACCCCATCATCCTCCTATCCGCCCCACACATCCACTTACCCCATCATCCTCCTATCCGCCCCACACATCCACTTACCCCATCATCCTCCTATCCGCCCCACACATCCACTTACCCCGTCATCGTCCCATCAACCCCACACATCCACTTACCCCATCATCCTCCCATCAACCCCACACATCCACTTACCCCATCATCCTCCCATCAACCCCACACATCCACTTACCCCATCATCCTCCTATCCGCCCCACACATCCACTTACCCCATCATCCTCCTATCCGCCCCACACATCCACTTACCCCATCATCCTCCTATCAGCCCCACACATCCACTTACCCCATCATCCTCCTATCCGCCCCACACATCCACTTACCCCATCATCCTCCTATCCGCCCCACACATCCACTTACCCCATCATCCTCCTATCCGCCCCACACATTCACTTACCCCATCATCCTCCCATCAACCCCACACATCCATCTACTCCATCATAATCCCTTCCACCCCACACATCCACTTACCCCATCATCCTCCCATCCACTCCACACATCCACTTACCCCATCATCATCTCCCCTACCCCCAGACATCCACTTACGCCATCATCTCACCTACCCCACACATCCACTTACCTCATTGAAGAAAGGGGGTATTTATATCTGGAGAGGACACAAAGAGAGGATGTCCAGAGATAGAGAAGACCTGAACGGGAGAGGCCCAAAGAAGGAGAGAAAATGAGGAGAAAGGCCCAGAGAAGAAGAGGACCTTAAGAGAGGGCGTCCAGGACTGGAGAGGACCAGAAGAAAAGGAGAAGACTTGAGAGGATGTCCAGAAAGGGAGAAGACTTGAAGAATGAGTGTGGGGTGGGGGGGGGGGGGTTAGAGATATAGCAGACCTAAAAATGTAAGGCACAGAGCTGGAGAGGACCTGAACAGAGGGGACCCAGAGATGGAGCGGACATGAAGAAAGGGGGCTCGGAGCTGGAGAGGACCTGAAGATGTGGGGTGCCAAGCTGGAAAGGACCTGGACAGAGGGGACCCAGAGATAGAGTGGACCTGAAGAAAGGGGACCCAGAGCTAGAAAGGACCTGGACAGAGGGGACCCAGAGATGGAGTGGACCTGAAGAAAGGGGAACCAGAGCTATAAAGGACCTGAAGAGAGGTTGTCCAGAGATGGAGGCCTAGAGATGGAGATGACCTGAGGAAAGGGGCCCTGAAATGCAGAGAACCTGGGGGAGGGGAGGCCCAGAGAAGGAGAGAACATGAGGAGAAAGGCCCAGAGAAGAAGAGGACCTAAATAGATGGGGCCCAGGACTGGAGAGGACCAAGACTTGAGGAGAGGATGTCCAGAGATGGAGAAGACTTGAGGAGAGGATGTCCAGAGATGGAGAAGACCTGAAGAGTGAGTGTGGGGGGGGGGGGCAGACCTGAAAATGTAAGGTTCAGAGCTGGGGAGGACCTGAACAAAGGGGACCCGGAAATAGAGTGGACCTGAAGAATGGGGGCTCAGAGCTGGAGAGGACCCAAAGAAAGGATGTCCAGAGATGGAGAAGATCTGAAGATGTGGGGTGCAGAGCTGGAGAGGGCCTGAACAGAGGGGACCCAAAGATGGAGTGGACCTAAAGAAAGGGGGCATAGAGCCATAAAGGACCTGAAGAGAGGATGTCCATAAATGGAGACCTAGACCGAGATACGGAGAGGACCTGAAGAGATAGGACCCAGAGATGGAGATGACCTGAGGAAAGGGGCCCTGAAATTAAGAGAACCTGGGGAAGGAGGCCCAGAGATGGAGATGACCTGAGGAAAGGGGCCCTGAAATTGAGAGAACCTGGGGGGAGGAGGCCCAGAGATGGAGATGACCTGAGGAAAGGGGCCCTGAAATTGAGAGAACCTGGGGGGAGGAGGCCCAGAGATGGAGATGATCTGAGGAAAGGGGGCCTGAAATTAAGAGAAGCTGGGGGGAGGAGGCCCAGAGATAGAAATGACCTGAGGAAAAAAGCCCAGAGAAGGTGAGGACCTAAAGAGATGGTGTCTAGAGCTGGAGAGGAGCTAAGGAGAGGGGCCCTGAGCTGGAAAAAACCTGAGGAGAGGGGCCCTGAGTTGTAGAAGACCTGGGGAAAGGGGCCCTGAGCTGGAGAAAATCTGAGGAGAGGGGCCCTGAGCTGGAAAAAACCTGAGGAGAGGGGCCCTGAGTTGTAGAAGACCTGGGGAGAGGGGCCCTGAGCTGGAGAAAATCTGAGGAGAGGGGCCCTGAGCTGGAAAAAACCTGAGGAGAGGGGCCCTGAGTTGTAGAAGACCTGGGGAGAGGGGCCCTGAGCTGGAGAAAATCTGAGGAGAGGGGCCCTGAGCTGGAAAAAACCTGAGGAGAGGGGCTCTGAGTTGTAGAAGACCTGAGGAGAGGGGCCCTGAGCTGGAGAAAATCTGAGGAGAGGGGCCCTGAGCTGGAAAAAACCTGAGGAGAGGGGCCCTGAGCTGTAGAAGACCTGAGGAGAGGGGCCCTGAGCTGTAGAAGACCTGAGGAGAGGGGCCCTGAGCTGTAGAAGACCTGAGGAGAGGGGCCCAGAGTTGTAGAAGACCTGAGGAGAGGGGCCCTGAGTTGTAGAAAACCTGAGGAGAGGGGCCCTGAGCTGTAGAAGACCTGAGGAGAGGGGCCCAGAGTTGTAGAAGACCTAAAGAGAGGGGCCCAGAGTTGAGATATTGATCCAAGCCAGAGCTTTCCCATCATTGCTTCCACCTGTTATCTGAAAGTCGGGACAATTTGGCCATCCATGACCGATGTACCGCTACCGGTAAATGAAGAATGCTGTAAAGGTGGGACATGCAGGATGTCAATCCACCTGAATTTCTGCTACCTGTCTGCTAGAATGACATCGACCAGCAAAGTGAATCCAAGGAGCCGCTGGTTACTGGGTGTGAAAGGGGTTAATGGTGGCATCTCCTTAGCCATGGCTGTCATGAGCTCACTGTGTGCAGCACTGTGCGCCTGGAATAACACAATTCAATCACAGCAGATAGGCCTAGCAGGGGGCTGAAAGCAATATAGTCTGGCAGGCGGGATCAGACGCTTAGTGATAATACAAAATCCGTTCAGATGAGTGAGACTCACTTCCCGGCCCATCACCATTAGCACCAGTAATGGTACAGAAACCAGCAGCTCCTTCCTCCATCAGCATTTTATACATAATGACTGCCCAGAGCAGGACGGGGTTCAGATAAAAGGGCGGCACGCGGGTAGTCACCTCTTCCATTGTATTAACAAACACTCTTAGCATCTCTCTTATGTGTATTGCCTAATGCAGCCCCCATCCCAGGCTCCAAGAGCTTTAGAGGGTCTGAAGAGGGGTCACCAAAGCTGGACAGGGTCATAATAGAGGGGTCACCAAAGCTGGACAGGGTCATAAAAGAAGGGTCACCACAGGGTCCGATGGGAGGGGGGCCCAGAGGTACTGAGGACCTGGAGTGGGGGTGACAGTGCTGGACAGTGTCCTAAAAGAGAGGGATCAAAAGAGCTGGAGAGGGTTCACAGCTGGAGTCTGAAGAGAGGGGGGCGCAGACCTGCAGGGGGCTGAAGAGAGGGTGCGCAGACCTGCAGGGGGCTGAAGAGAGGGTGCGCAGACCTGCAGGGGGCCTGAAAAGAGGGGGCGCAGACCTGCAGGGGGCCTGAAGAGAGGGGGGCGCAGACCTGCAGGGGGCCTGAAGAGAGGGGGGCGCAGACCTGCAGGGGGCTGAAGAGAGGGTGCGCAGACCTGCAAGGGGCTGAAGAGAGGGTGCGCAGACCTGCAGGGGGCCTGAAAAGAGGGGGCGCAGACCTGCAGGGGGCCTGAAGAGAGGGGGGCGCAGACCTGCAGGGGGCCTGAAGAGAGGGGGGCGCAGACCTGCAGGGGGCCTGAAGAGAGGGGGCGCAGACCTGCAGGGGGCCTGAAGAGAGGGGGGCGCAGACATGCAGGGGGCCCATAGAAAGAGAGAACCCAGAGCTGAAGAAGGTTCCATAACCAGGAGAGAGGGATGCCATAGCTGGAGAGGGCTCGGTTCCTGAGATGTTGGACCAAGAGATGCAGTGGACCTAAGAGAGGGGGGACCCAGAGATAAAGAGGGGCTGAATATAGAAAGTTTAGAGCTGGAGAAAGTTCCATTACCCGGAGAGATTTTGTACGTCAGCACCCAAAGCCCCCTGACCTGTAAGGGGCCTGAATGGCATTTTTTGTCAGCGCCCAAAGCCCCCCGCTTCTCAATTCATGCCCCCCCCTCCCACACATACTTCTCAATTCTGTGGTGCCCCTGCTTCTGAATTTGCGGTGGCAGCCCCCTGCTTGTCAACTTGCGGCACCCCCCCGGTTCTCTGCTCCAGGGGGCCCATGCCTGAAGCTGTGTAAAGGGGCTTCAAAAATTCCTAATGGCGGCCCTGGGTATAGAAGCTGGGTCAGCTTCCATCAGAGCTTTCCCGCACTCTGATCTCCTTATACCCTCAAAACCTGTCCTGGGTTGCATGTATTTGGCATGACGGCCCATTTCCCCCCCAGGCTGGTGGAGCCACTGTGCATGTCACCTCTTTACATCCAGAACAAAGGCTACAGTGATATTTTCCCATCATGCACTGCTGGTGATGATGACTCAGGGAAAAGGCCTTTCCCGGCCCGTATAATACAAAAATAAATGATAATGAACCTGCGGCAGCTGAACACTCTACAAGGCTTTATAGAAGTTAGCAGTTTTCCAGAAACTCAGAAAATCCATACGCCTTTAATGAGACCTGTCATAGACACGCTGAGCAATGGCTGCTGGGAGGAAAGTTGGCCGATCGCACCTTTGCAGTCCATTTCCCGGGGTCAATACTGCGAAAAGCTGATTGTTGCCCTCCCAGAAATTGACGTTGTGCTAATAAGACAGAATGGCGTTGGGAACTGGAGACAGTGCGGAGAGTCCACTAAATTCCATCATAAAGACCCCAAATTACCATCACACGATCTGCTAATCAGGCCAATCAGCTCATGAGTCTGCTCATGAATCCCGGCAAGGGCCACCAAGAAGAAACACAATTCAATGATTGAGGGTCTGAATGAGTTTGGATGGAGACTGCATCTGGATGGGAACCAAGGCAGGCTAGGTTCTGGGATGGAGGTGGGATCTGAATGGATCCAGGGTTTGGATGAGAATTGA
Source organism: Rana kukunoris (assembly GCA_029574335.1). NCBI lineage: Eukaryota > Metazoa > Chordata > Amphibia > Anura > Ranidae > Rana > Rana kukunoris. Next base: position 28,492 of record JAJQKJ010001889.1, read on the forward strand.
GGTAAAAAAAACTAGGTTAGGATGGAATTTGGATGAATCCATGGTGTGGATGGGATTTTAGGTCCAGATGGGCCAGGATGGGTTCTGGGTTTGAAATAATTGGATCTGGAGGGATCCAGAGCCCTGATGAATCTGGATGGGGTTATGGATCTGGAGTACTAATGGGTTAAGATGAGTTTAAGGTCAGGATGGAATTAGGATGAATCCCTGATGTAAATAGGATTTGAAGTTAGGATGGGATCTGTGGTGGAAATGGGAGCTGGGTGAGATCTTGGATCTGGATGAGATTCAAGGTCTGGATGGGTAAGGATGGCTTGTGTATGAGTGATGTCACGTTGTGTATGAGTGACATCACCGTGTGTATGAGTGATGTCACCGTGTGTATGAGTGATGTCACTGTGTGTATGAGTGATGTCACGTTGTGTATGAGTGATGTCACTGTGTGTATGAGTGATGTCACGTTGTGTATGAGTGATGTCACGTTGTGTATGAGTGATGTCACCGTGTGTATGAGTGTTGTTACATTGTGTATGAGTGATGTCATGTTGTGTATGAGTGATGTCACTGTGTGTATGAGTGATGTCACGTTGTGTATGAGTGATGTCACGTTGTGTATGAGTGATGTCACTGTGTGTATGAGTGATGTCACGTTGTGTATGAGTGATGTCACGTTGTGTATGAGTGATGTCACCGTGTGTATGAGTGTTGTTACATTGTGTATGAGTGATGTCATGTTGTGTATGAGTGATGTCACGTTGTGTATGAGTGATGTCACCGTGTGTATGAGTGTTGTTACATTGTGTATGAGTGATGTCACGTTGTGTATGAGTGATGTCACGTTGTGTATGAGTGATGTCACCGTGTGTATGAGTGATGTCACTGTGTGTATGAGTGATGTCACGTTGTGTATGAGTGATGTCACCGTGTGTATGAGTGTTGTTACATTGTGTATGAGTGATGTCATGTTGTGTATGAGTGATGTCACTGTGTGTATGAGTGATGTCACGTTGTGTATGAGTGATGTCACGTTGTGTATGAGTGATGTCACTGTGTGTATGAGTGATGTCACGTTGTGTATGAGTGATGTCACGTTGTGTATGAGTGATGTCACCGTGTGTATGAGTGTTGTTACATTGTGTATGAGTGATGTCACGTTGTGTATGAGTGATGTCACGTTGTGTATGAGTGATGTCACTGTGTGTATGAGTGATGTCACTGTGTGTATGAGTGATGTCACGTTGTGTATGAGTGATGTCACGTTGTGTATGAGTGATGTCACTGTGTGTATGAGTGATGTCACGTTGTGTATGAGTGATGTCACGTTGTGTATGAGTGATGTCACCGTGTGTATGAGTGTTGTTACATTGTGTATGAGTGATGTCATGTTGTGTATGAGTGATGTCACTGTGTGTATGGGTGATGTCACTGTGTGTATGAGTGATGTCACTGTGTGTATGAGTGTGTATGAGTGATGTCACGTTGTGAATTAGTGATGTCACGTTGTGTATGAGTGATGTCACGTTGTGTATGAGTGATGTCACGTTGTGTATGAGTGATGTCACTGTGTGTATGAGTGATGTCACGTTGTGTATGAGTGATGTCACTGTGTGTATGAGTGATGTCACGTTGTGTATGAGTGATGTCACTGTGTGTATGAGTGACATCACCGTGTGTATGAGTGATGTCACGTTGTGTATGAGTGATGTCACTGTGTGTATGAGTGACATCACCGTGTGTATGAGTGATGTCACGTTGTGTATGAGTGATGTCACTGTGTGTATGAGTGATGTCACGTTGTGAGATCGGATATTTTATGACGATATCTGTGTGGCGACTTCTGAGAAAAGTCGAGAATCTGAACATCTGTGATGCAATCAATCGATGCGAAGTCTCCCTCCTCTTCCGCGTTCTCGGAATCTCCAGTCACACGTTTTGTATTTTTAATTTTCAGAATTCACGGCAGACAAACGGCGCCTGGCGAAATTTCCTGCAGGGCGCCTAATTTGTGGCGCCACTCCCAGCGTGATCCTGCGATACGTATTGTTCAGTGAACCCGTCCGCTCGACAAGACGCCGCTTAGCGCTCTCCAGACGGAACCTTCACCCATCTCCAGAATGATGCTCTTCATTTGCATGTCATTACCGGCTCATTAGAATAGCCGTCTCCCGGCACGCGCTCATCGCTGTACACCGCGGCCTAATCGAGGCCCATTATTGAGGCGTCTCCTGGAGTGCGGCTTAGCCGAGTCACGAAACGCTCATCGGGGAGCCGCAGTGCTCAGCGTCCCTCCGGAGGAGGAGGATCGGTAGATTCCTCTATAATCCTACAGTGAACTTGCAAAAGTATTCACCCCCTTGGCATTTTTTCGTGTTTTGTTGCCTCCCAACCTGGAATTAATATGGATTGTTTGAGGATTTGCATCATTTAATTTACAGAACACGCCCACAACTTTGAAAGACGAAATAACAGAAAAGGTCAATGTGCATAAGTATTCACCCCTCTAAAGTCAACATTTTGTAGAGCCACCTATCACAGCTCTGAGTCGCTTTGGATAAGTCTCTATGATCTTCCCACATCTTACCATTCCTCCTCCTTGCAAAACTGCTCCGACTCCTTCAAGTTGGATGGTTTGCGCTTGTGAACAGCCAGGGATGGACTGGCCATTGGGACTACAGGGAGTTTCCCGGTGGGCCGATGGCTCAGTGGTCCGGCTTCAGTGACAGCGGACCGCTGCCCCCTCCGCTCCTCTGTCTATCCCTTCCTGCTCACCTCCTCTCCCTCCCCGCAGCGCTCACCAGGGGGGACAAAGACACAGGGGGAGGACCAGAAGAGCAGGGGGGACGACAGAGGAGCATGGGGGAGGGGACAAACAGCTGACTCAACAGCTATGGCCTGGGAGTTTCCCACTTCTGCCTAATCTTGTCCCATAAGGGGGGGGCACCAAACTGATTCTTTGCCCCGGGTGAAATAATGTCAAGCTTCCCCACTGGTACTGCCTATAAGAGTACCAGTACCAGCCGTTCTACTCTAATAAAGTAGAAGGGGGTGAGGGGGCTTGGGTGGGCGGGGGGTGCGGGAGTTGTCCGGCCGCCATGGGAGAGACCTGTCAAAGTGGGCCAGTCTGGATAAAGTCCAGGGCCACATTTTTGTCCCAATCCAGCCCTGTGAACAGCAATCTTTAAGTCTGACCACAGATTTTCTATTGGATTGAGGTCTGGGCTTTGACTCGGCCATTCCAACACATTTACATGTTTCCCCTTAAATCACTAAAGTGTTGCTTTAGCAGTGTGTTGGGGGTCATTGTCCTGCTGGAAGGTGAACCTCCGTCCTCGCCTCAAATCACACACAGAGTGCTACAGGTTTTGCGTAAGAATATGGCCCCGTACACACGGCAGAATCGGCGACCCGCCCGTCGGGAAAGGTAACCAGCCATTCATCCCGACGGGCCGTCGAGCAAATAGAGAACCTGTTCTCTATTTGCTCGACGGGTTTCCCGACGGGCGGGGCTCGCCGAGAGCGTACACACGGCCGAGGTTCTCGGCAGAATGCGGCTTCCAGCGAGGTTCTCGCTGGTTTCTGCCGAGAACCTCGGCCGTGTGTACGGGGCTTATCCCTGTATTTAGCACCATCCATCTTTCCCTCAACTCTGACCAGTTTCCCAGTCAAACATTCCCACAGCATGATCCTGCCACCACCATGTTTCACAGTGGGGATAGTGTTCTTGGGATGATGTGATGTGTTGGGTTTCGCCAGACATGGCGTTTTCTTTGATGGCCAAAAAGTTGAATTTTAGTCTCATCAGACCAGAGCACCTTCCTCCATACATTTTGGGAGTCTCCCACATGCCTTTCGCAGACTCAGAACGCGCCATTTTGTTTTTTGCTGAAAGTAATGTCTTTCTTCTGGCCACTCTGCCATAAAGCCCAACTCTATGGAGCGTACGGCTTATTGTCCCCCTATGTACAGATACTCCAGTCTCTGCTGTGGAACTCTGCAGCTCCTCCAGGGTTACCTTGGATCTTTGTGCTCCTCTCTGATTAATGCCCTCCTTGCCCGGCCCTGTGAGTTTTGGTGTGCCACCGTCTCTTGGCAGGTTTGCTGTTGTGCCGTGTTCTTTCCATTTGGCTATGATAGATTTGATGGGGCTCCTAGGGATCATTAAATATTTGGAGATTTTGTTTTATAACCTATACTCATCACCTACACAGGGTCATGCTGATTGACATAAAGATGACCCATCTTGTCCTTTCCCCGTCCAATCAAAGGCTGGGGCAGGGACAAGACTCAGACATGTTTCTGCCAGACTGGACTGTGCTTTGTAGCAGAGCGGTGTAAATCTTAGGACTGGATGGACAAAAAAAGCCCACCTGATTCCTTTTTATTCCCCCCTTCTGGATGGGGGGATGGAGGAGACCTCCCTGGTGACTTTATGGTGAACTATGAAGGATAGATGATGTTCCTCACCATAGACTGAAAGATGCATTTCCATATCTGAATGTAGAGAGGAGGAAATGTGTGGGAAATGTCTGGCAGTTCCTGGAGATATTTGGTCGCCGAGTGGGGCGCATTCAGTGCATATTCGGTGAAGATTGTTGCATACAATCTGGTCATTAACTCGGTCTTATCACCAATATTGGCTCCAATAGAGGATCAATCGCACAGAATGAATGAAACCCATAAAACAACCTTCAATCTGGTCTGAAGACCCTTCTAGAAGACAAGAGGAGATGGTAGGTTGTCACCATTGTCCCCCTTCCCCCCCGGCCTCGGAGGGGTTAATATTGTCAGATTTTCCCGATCGGAGACAATCAGGACAATGACTAGGAAGGTAATAGAAGAGAGGTGGAAGGTTATGAAGATACGGCGGGCGCACACAGGCGCGCACACCGCTCCTAGGTATATTCCAATCTACATGCTCCAGGAATGAAGGAATTTTCAATCTCCTCGTATCATTTTCGATATCATTAATCCTAAACACTCCATTTTCCATGCTTGCCCGCCCAGGCCCCGAGAAAAAAAGAAAAAAAAAAAAAAAAACGCGCACAAAGTGACACGTATTCATCACTCGCTAGTCAGCGGCCTGAAGAGCCGAATGTAATATTAGCATTGCGTTCTTGGCAGATGACACAGATCGATCACCTGTGACAATTCTGATTCACTGTCACTTCCTCCGTCTCTGACATTTGTTTTGCCAGTAAAGAGGTAATTGTGTGACACGGCGATGGCGGCTGCCGCCTCTCCGCACACCCTCCGGAGCAGTAAGAGAAGGAAGTGTCTCTATTATAAATGAGCGGCCTACAGCCCTCTCCATTAATAAGCATGTGGTGGAGAATGCGGGCGACCCTCTACTACTAGAGTCCCGTGAAGGTGGAGGACAGAGGGGCCACACCATGGTCCCCTCACAGACACACAGATAGATAGATAGATGGATGGATGAACATATAATAGATAGAGGGATAGATAGAATAAATGGACGTCCTACAGCCCTCTCCATTAATAAGCATGTGGTGGAGAATGCGGGCGACCCTATACTACTACAGTCCTGTGAAGGTGGAGGACAGAGGGGCCACACCATGGTCCCCTCACAGACACACAGATAGATAGATAGATGGATGAATAGATAATAGATAGAGGGATAGATAGAATAAATGGACGTCCTACAGCCCTCTCCATTAATAAGCATGTGGTGGAGAATGCGGGCAACCCTCTACTACTAAAGTCCCGTGAAGGTGGAGGACAGAGGGGCCACACCATGGTCCCCTCACAGACACACAGATAGATAGATAGATAGATAGATAGATAGATAGATAGATGGATGAATAGATAATAGATAGATGAAGGATAGATAGAATAAATGGATGTCCTACAGCCCTCGCCATTAATAAGCATGTGGTGGAGAATGCGGGCCACCCTCTACTACTAGAGTCCTGTGAAGGTGGAGGACAGAGGGGCCACACCATGGTCCCCGCACAGACCCACAGATAGATAGATGGATGAATAGATAATAGATAGAGGGATAGGTAGAATAAATGGATGTCCTACAGCCCTCTCCATTATTAAGCATGTGGTGGAGAATGCGGGCCACCCTCTACTACTAGAGTCCTGTGAAGGTGGAGGAAAAAGGGGCCACACCGTCGTCCCCGCATAGACCCACAGATAGATAGATAGATGGATGAATAGATAATAGATAGAGGGAAAGATAGAATAAATGGATGTCCTACAGCCCTCTCCATTAATAAGCATGTGGTGGAGAATGCGGGTGACCCTCTACTACTAGAGTCCTGTGAAGGTGGAGGACAGAGGGGCCACACCATGGTCCCCTCACAGACACACAGATAGATAGATAGATGGATGAATAGATAATAGATAGAGGTATAGATAGAATAAATAGACGTCCTACAGCCCTCTCCATTAATAAGCATGTGGTGGAGAATGCGGGTGACCCTCTACTACTAGAGTCCCGTGAAGGTGGAGGACAGAGGGGCCACACCGTGGTCCCTGCACAGACCTACAGATAGATAGATAGATGAATAGATAATAGATAGATGAAGGATAGATAGAATAAATGGATGTCCTACAGCCCTCACCATTAATAAGTATGTGGTGGAGAATGCGGCCGACCCTCTACTACTAGAGTCCTGTGAAGGTGGATGACAGAGGGGTCACACCATGGTCCCCTCACAGACACACAGATAGATAGATAGATGGATGAATAGATAATAGATTGAGGGAAAGATAGAATAAATGGATGTCCTACAGCCCTCTCCATTAATAAGCACGTGGTGGAGAATGCGGGCAACCCTCTACTACTAAAGTCCCGTGAAGGTGGAGGACAGAGGGGCCACACTGTGGTACCTGCATAGACCCACAGATAGATAGAGGGATGAATAGATAATAGATAGAGGGATAGATAGAATAAATGGACGTCCTACAGCCCTCTCCATTAATAAGCATGTGGTGGAGAATGCGGGCAACCCTCTACTACTAGAGTCCCGTGAAGGTGGAGGACAGAGGGGCCACACCATGGTCCCCGCACAGACCCACAGATAGATAGATAGATGGATGGATGAATATATAATAGATAGAGGGATAGAAAGAACAAATGGACATCCTACAGGCCTCTTCATTAATAAGCATGTGGTGGAGAATGCGGGCAACCCTCTACTACTAGAGACCATGGTGGTGGAGGACAGGGGGGGTCACACCATTCTACCTGCACAGACAGACCCACGGATAGATGGATGGATAGATAGATGTATGAATAGATAGATAGAAGGATAGATTGAATAAATGGCAGTCCTAAACCCTCTCTAATAATAAGCATGTGGTGGAGAATGCGGGCCACCCTCTACTACTAGAGACCATGGTGGTGGAGGACAGAGGGGCAACACCATGGTCCCCCACAGATATATAGATGGATAGATGGATAATAGATAGAGGGATAGATAGAATAAATGGATGTCCTACAGCCCTCTCCATTAATAAGCATGTGGTGGAGAATGTGGGCCACCGTCTACTACTAGAGTTCCATAAAGGTGGAGGACAGAGGGACCACACCATGGTCCATGCACAGACCCACAGATAGATAGATAGATGGATGGTTGGATGAATAGATAATAGATAGAGGGATAGAAAGAATAAATGGAAATCCTACAGCCCTCTCCATTAATAAATATGTTGTGAAGAATGGGGGGCGACCCTCTACTACTAGAGTCCTGTAAAGGTGGAGGACAGAAAGGCCACACCATGGTCCCCGCACAGACCCACAGATAGATAGATAGATAGTTAGATGAATAGATGATGGATAGAGGGATAGATAGAATAAATGGACGTCCTACTACAGCCCTCTCCATTAATAAGCATGTGGTGGAGAATGCGGGCAACCCTCTACTACTAGAGTCCCGTGAAGGTGGAGGACAGAGGGGCCACACCACGGTCCCCGCACAGACCCACATATAGATAGATAGATAGATAGATAGATAGATAGATAGATAGATAGATAGATAGATAGATAGATGAATAGATAGAAGGTTAGATAGAATACGTGGCCATCCTACAGCACTCTCTATTAATAGGCATGTGGAGGAGAATGGGGGCAACCCTCTACTAACTGCTCTCCCCTATCTGACTGCCCCCCAGGGTGCCCTCCCTTGTACCTTTCCCCAGTGTTCTCCACCCACCTATTTTCCCCCACTGTGTAATTCCTCCACCCATCTGCCCCAACTTTGTGCCCCCCATCTACGAACAACCAGAGTGGTCTCCCTCACTAATCTGCCTCCAGTGTGCTCTCCCTTCTACCCACCTGCCCCCTACATGCCTTCCCCACACCTATCTGCCCCCAGCATGCCCTTTCCCTACCTATCTGCCCCAAGTGTGCTACCACCAGAGTGTTCTCCTGCATCTATTTGCCCCTAGCATGTTCTCTCCCACCTATCTTCCCCCAAAGTGCCCCCCTCACTTACCTAACCCTAATGTCCCCCCCACCTATTGTGTGTGACCTCCCACCTATTGGCTGCCAGTGTGCTCTCACCTGCCTATTTGCTCTGAGTGTACTCCCCATCCATCTGCCCCCAGCGTATCATCTATCTATCTGCCCCAGTGTGCTCTGTCACCCACTTAACTACCTACTCTCCCAGGATGGGGGATGTGGCCCCTACTATGCCAGGATGGGGGGGTGTGGCCCCTCACTCTCCCAGGACAGGGGGATGTGGACCCTGACTTTCCCAGGTTAGGGGTGGATGTGGTCCCTGACTCTCCCAGGGCAGGGGGTATTTGCCCCCTCACTCTCCCAGGACAGGTAAGATGTGGCCCCTCACTCTCCCAGATTGGGGGGGATGTGGCCCCTCACTCTCCTAGGGTGGGGGGGGTGTGGCCCCTCACTCTCCCAGGATAGGGGGATGTGGCCCCTCACTCTGCCATGATGGAGGATGTGGCCCCTCACTCTCCCAGGATGAGGGATGTGGCTCCTCACTCTCCCAGATTGGGGGGGATGTGGCCCCTCACTCTCCCAGGATGGGGGGATGTGGCCCCTAACTCTCCCAGGATAGGGGATGTGGCCCCTTACTCTCCCAGAATAGGGGATGTGGCCCCTCACTCTGCCAGGATGGGAGGGATGTGGCCCCTCATTATCCCAGGACGAGCGGGGGAGGGAATATCTGCAGAATCATTTATTCGGAGAGGAATTTCTTCAGACGTCAATTTCCCATTTAAAAGCCAAATGAGTTGTGACAGAGGAGCGGAATTCCGATCGGATAATCCAGTCCGGATAATTACTAAAACAAATGAGGGCGGCCGGCCGGGTGATGAGATATCGGATTCCGGGAAATCACAGCCTATTAGAGACCTGATGACGATCAATACTGTGATTGGGACTAATGATCCCGCTGCTGGAAGGTCGGCGTCTGTCCTGCACAGGATGGATCAGATTCAGAGAATGAGACCATCTCAGCTCTGACCTCCCCCTCCCTGGAAGATCGAGGAGCCTGGAAGGAAGGATTCCCAATACAACTTCCAGGGAATGCCACTATCCTTCATTTGTGCTGTGCCCCTCCCCCAAAACTTCCATATTATTGTATGCCCCTCCCCCAAACCTTCCATCTCATTTTATGCCCCTCCCCAAAACCTTCCATCATATTGTATGCCCCTCCCCCAAACCTTCTAATCTGACCTTCCATCTCATTGTATGCCCCTCCCCCAAAACTTCCATCTCATTGCATGCCCCACCCCCAGAGCTTCCATCTCATTGTATGCCCCTCCCCAAAACTTTCCATCATATTGTATGCCCCTCCCCCAAACCTTCTAAACTGACCTTCCATCTCATTGTTTGCCCCTCCCCAAAACCTTTCAGTCTGACCTTCCATCCTATTGCATGCCCCTCCCTCAAACCTTCCAGTCTGACCTTCCATCTCATTGTATGCCCCTTCCTCAAACCTTCCATCTCATTGTATGCCCCTCCCTCAAACCTTCCATCTCATTGTATGCCCCTCCCTCAAACCTCCCAGTCTGACCTTCCATCTCATTGTATGCCCCTCCCAAAAACCTTCCAGTCTGACCTTCCATCTCATTGTATGCCCCTCCCGAAAACCTTCCAGTCTGACTTTCCATCCAATTGTATGCCCTTCCCTTGAACCTTCCAGTCTGACCTTCCATCTCATTGTATGCCCCTCCCCAAAACTTTCCATCATATTGTATGCCCCTCCCCCAAACCTTCTAAACTGACCTTCCATCTCATTGTTTGCCCCTCCCCAAAACCTTTCAGTCTGACCTTCCATCCTACTGCATGCCCCTCCCTCAAACCTTCCAGTCTGACCTTCCATCTCATTGTATGCCCCTTCCTCAAACCTTCCATCTCATTGTATGCCCCTCCCTCAAACCTCCCAGTCTGACCTTCCATCTCATTGTATGCCCCTCCCAAAAACCTTCCAGTCTGACCTTCCATCTCATTGTATGCCCCTCCCTCAAAACTTCCACCTCATTGTATGCCCCTCCCGAAAACCTTCCAGTCTGACTTTCCATCCAATTGTATGCCCTTCCCTTGAACCTTCCAGTCTGACCTTCCATCTCATTGTATGCCCCTCCCGAAAACCTTCCAGTCTGACTTTCCATCCAATTGTATGCCCTTCCCTTGAACCTTCCAGTCTGACCTTCCATCTCTTTGTATGCCCCTCCCCCAAACCTTGTAATCTGACCTACCTTCCTGCAGTATGCCTCTCCCCTGAACCCTTCAGTCTGACCCTCCATCTTATTGTATGCCCCTCCTCTCAACCTTCCAGTTTAACCTTCCATCTCACTGTATGCCTCCCTCTCGGACCTTCCAGTCTGACCCTCCATCTTATTGTATAAACCTCCCCCGAACCTTCCATCCCATGGTATGGCCCTCCCCTAAACCTTCCAGTCTGACCTTCCGTCCCATGGTATGCCCTTCAGCGTTCTTTGTCCCCAGGAAAGATCTGGATGTGTGTTGGATATCAGTGATCTGTCAGACGGCGGGTGCATGGGGGTAAATGAGGGTGTATAGGGCTGCATGGGGGGGAATAGGGTGCATGGGGTGTATAGGGCTGCATGGGGGGTATGGGGGTGCATTAAGGTGTATAGGTGTGCATGGGGATGTTTGGGGTGTAGAGGGCTGCATAGGAGAATAGGGTGCATGGGGGTGTATAGGGCTGCATGTGGGAATAGGGTGTATAGGGGTGCAGAGAGCTGCATGGGTTGTATATGAGAAGCATGGGGGTTTATAGGGGTGAATTGGGGTGTATAGGGGTGCATGGAGATGTTTGGGGTATAAAGGGGTGTATGGGGATGTTTGGGGTGTATAGGGCTGCATTGGGGTGTATAGGGATGAATGGGGGTGTATAGGGCTGTATGGGAGAAATATGGGTGTATAGGGGTGCACAAAGGTGTAATAGGGGTGTATAGGGCTGCATGGGGGTGTATAAGTGTGCATGAGGGTGCATTAGGGCCTATAGGTGTTTACGGGGTGTATATGGGTGCATGGGGGTGTATAAAGGTGCATGGGGATGTTTGCGGGTGTAAAGGGGTGAATGGGGGTGTATAGGGCTATATGGTAGAAATATGGGTGTATAGGGGTGCACGAAGATGTAATAGGGGTGTATAGGGCTGCATGGGGGTGTATAAGTGTGCATGGGGGTGCATTAGGGCCTATAGGTGTTTACGGGGTGTATAGGGGTGCATGGGGATGTTTGGGGTGAATAGAGGTGCATGGGGATGTTTGGCGGTGTAAAGGGGTGCATGAGGGTGTATAGAGATGCATGGGGGTGTACAGGGGTGCATGGGGATGTTTGTGAGTGTAAAGGGGTGCATGAGGGTGTATAGGGGTGCATGGGGGTGTATGGGGAGTGTTGGGGGGTCACAAGCTCAGTAGGGGTTTCCATAATGGCTTACACTGTGGCTCCAGTCATGTTGCTTGTGAGTCCCATTCTGTACACATGCCGGACAAGAACACAGTTTCTCTGCTGTAAGGCATCTGCCATGGACAGCGGGAAGTCCGGCTGCAGATAATCATGTTACCTGTGTATAGGGAGGACATTCCTCGGATTAGACGTTCCTCCTGAAAGGTGTTAAATATCTGGCCTAAGGCTGCCTTAATCCCACTACAAAAACACCACAGTGGCTGATCACCCATTTATCTCAATCCGGGATTTAGACGGATTGAAAGTGGATTAGGATGGAGAGCATATGGCCGGTATCGGCATCTCAGAGATGTGAGAAAACAGCTTGATGGTGTAACTAGGGGCGTGAGAGAAACAGCAGATCTACGGACATTGGCCACACTTCTATATATTGGGGTAGGGTTGGTACATTGGCCGTGGTTCTGTATATTGGGGTTGGTGGTACATTGGCCGTGGTTCTATATATTGGGGTTGGTGGTTGTACATTGGCCGCACTTCTATATATTGGGGTTGGTGGTTGTACATTGGCCGTGGTTCTATATATTGGGGTTGGTGGTGGTACATTGGTCATGGTTTTATATACAGTATTAAGGTTGGGTTTGGTACATTGGCCATGGTACTATATATTAGGGCTGGGGTTGAAGGACACCCCACTTTCTGGAGGACACCCTATTTTTTGAAGGACACTGCACCTTATGGAGCACACCACATCTTATGAAGGACACCCCACCTTCTGGAGGACTTTTCACCTTCTAGAGGACACCCCACCTTCTGAAGTTCACTCCACCTTCTGGAGGACTCTCCACCTTCAGGAGGAAACCCCACCTTATGAAGGACACCCCACCTTCTGAGGGAAAACCCCACCTTCTAGAGCACACCCCACCTTCTGAGGGAAACCCCACCTTCTAGAGCACGCCCCACCTTATGAAGGGCACCCCACCTTCTGGGGGAAACCCCACCTTCTGAGGGAAACCCCACCTTCTAGAGCACACCCCACCTTCTAGAGGAAACTCCGCCTTCTGGAGGACACCCCACCTTCTAGAGGACACCCCACCTTCTAGAGGACACCCCACCTTCTGGAGGACACCCCACATTCTGAAGGACACCCCACCTTCTAGAGGACACCCCACATTCTGAAGGACACTCCACCTTCTAGAGGACACCCCACATTCTGAAGGACACCCCACATTCTGAAGGACACTCCTCCTTCTAGAGGACACCCCACATTCTGAAGGACACCCCACCTTCTGGAGGACAACCCACCTTCTGGAGGACACCCCACCTTCTGAAGGATACTCCACCTGCAGGCCTAGCCTGGGACTAACTAAATCTTCCTCATACACGTCGTCTGTAAACATATCAGGAATATCTCATGCATGATTCAGGTGTATAGAGGTTGTGGCCACACATTGCAGGGCAGGAAAGGCTCTATCTGAAGAAACATAATGGAGGTCCAGGCCTGGTATTCTGTTCTCGGCTCCATCCCACCATTCCGCTCTGTAGGGAACTACAAGAACCGGGCAGTTGGCTCCTTGGGGGCCTGTCTGGTCAATATGGAGTAACTTATAAACGAGGACCGTCCTCCATCTGCCTGTAAGTGATAAATTAGGTTTCTGTAGATTCTCAGAGGCATCAATACTCCGCCGATCCCAATAAATACGAATGTAATCTGATCAGACGAATAATTCCTCTGCAAATGGCCAGATTACCACGGAAGGCCACTGACATCTGGCAGCAGATATCGAGTTAATAATACAACCTTTGTAAATCCCTCCATCCTTCTCCAATCATCTGAATCCACCAGAGGGAGAGGCGAGGATAAGGAGGTTCATTCATGAATCAGGAGGAATGGAGGGAATGGAGGGACAGAGGATGGAAGGAGATTCACAGAAGTTAGTGCACCACCAATAACACTGAACCACGGAGGAACCCCACTAATAACACTGAACCACGGGGTATAACACTGAACCTCGGGGTACACCACTAACAACACTGAACCACGGGGTACACCACTAACAACACTGAACCACGGGGGAACCCCACTAATAACACTGAACCTCGGGGTACACCACTAACAACACTGAACCTCGGGGTACACCACTAACAACACTGAACCACGGGGGAACCCCACTAATAACACTGAACCTCGGGGTACACCACTAACAACACTGAACCACGGGGTACACCACTAACAACACTGAACCACGGGGTAAACCACTAATAACACTGAACCACGGGGTATAACACTGAACCTCGGGGTACACCACTAACAACACTGAACCACGGGGTACACTGCTAGCAACACTGAACCATGGGGTACACCGCAAACAACACTGAACCACGGGGTACACCACTAATAACACTAAACCTCGGGGTACACCACTAACAACACTGAACCTTGGGGTACACACTCAACCTTGGGTTACACCACTAATAACACTGAACCACGGGGTACACCTCTAATAACACTGAACCACGGGGTACACCACTAACAACACTGAACCACGGGGTACACGCTGAAACTCGGGGTACACCACTAATAACACTGAACCTTGGGGTACACCACTAATAACACTGAACCTCGGGGTACACCATTAATAACACTGAACCACGGGGTACACCATTAATAACACTGAACCACGGGGTACACCACTAACAACACTGAACCACGGGGTACACCACTAACAACACTGAACCATGGGGTATAACACTGAACCTCGGGGGAAAACCCCTAACAACACTGAACCTTGGGGTACACACTGAACCTCGGGGTACACCACTATAAACACTGAACCTCAGGGTACACCACTAATAACACTGAACCTCGGGGTACACCATTAATAACACTGAACCACGGGGTACCCCACTAATAACACTGAACCTCGGGGTACACCATTAATAATACTGAACCAGGGGGTACACCATTAATAACACTGAACCACGGGGTACACCATTAATAGCACTGAACCACGGGGTACACCACTAATAACACTGAACTTCGGGGTACACCATTAATAACACTGAACCTCGGGGTACACCATTAATAATACTGAACCAGGGGGTACACCATTAATAACACTGAACCTCGGGGTACACCATTAATAACACTGAACCACGGGGTACACCATTAATAACACTGAACCTCGGGGTACACCATTAATAACACTGAACCACGGGGTACACCACTAATAACACTGAACCATGGGGTATAACACTGAACCTCGGGGTACACCACTAACAACACTGAACCTCGGGGTACACCATTGATAACACTGAACCACGGGGTACACCATTAATAACACTGAACCACGGGGTACACCAGTAATAACACTGAACCTTGGGGTACACCACTAATAACACTGACCCTTGGGGTATACCACTGACCTTTGGGGTACATCACTAATAACACTGAACCACAGGGTACACCACTAACAACACTGAATCACGGGGTACACCACTAATAACACTGAACCTTGGGGTACACCATCGATAACACTGACCCTTGGGGTACAACACTGATAACACTGACCCTTGGGGTACACCACTAATAGCACTGAACCACGGGGTACACCACTAACAACACTGAATCATGGGGTACACCACTAATAACACTGAACCTTGGGGTACACCACTAATAGCACTGAACCAGGGGGTACACCACTAATAACACTGAACCTTGTGGTACACCACTAATAGCACTAAACCTTGGGGTACACCACTAAAAACACTGAAACTTGGGGTACACCACTAATAACCTTAGACCATGCAGAGAATGAATAAGTAATCACTACTGTCCAAGTATACCACGTCCACAGCCACTCCTCTGTCCAAGTATATCACGTCCACAGCCACCCCTCTGTCCAAGTATACCACGTCCACAGCCACCCCTATGTCCAAGTATACCACATCCACGGCCACCCCTCTGTCCAAGTATACCACGTCCACAGCCACTCCTCTGTCCAAGTATATCACGTCCACTGCCACTCCTCTGTCCAAGTATATCACGTCCACAGCCACTCCTCTGTCCAAGTATATCACGTCCACTGCCACTCCTCTGTCCAAGTATACCACATCCACTGCCACTCCTCTGTCCAAGTATATCACGTCCACAGCCACTCCTCTGTCCAAGTATACCACATCCACGGCCACTCCTCTGTCCAAGTATACCACATCCACGGCCACTCCTCTGTCCAAGTATACCACGTCCACAGCCACCCCTCTGTCCAAGTATACCACGTCCACAGCCACTCCTCTGTCCAAGTATACCACATCCACGGCCACCCCTCTGTCCAAGTATACCACGTCTACAGCCACCCCTCTGTCCAAGTATATCACGTCCACAGCCACTCCTCTGTCCAAGTATATCACGTCCACTGCCACTCCTCTGTCCAAGTATACCACATCCACTGCCACTCCTCTGTCCAAGTATATCACGTCCACAGCCACTCCTCTGTCCAAGTATACCACATCCACGGCCACTCCTCTGTCCAAGTATACCACATCCACGGCCACTCCTCTGTCCAAGTATACCACGTCCACAGCCACCCCTCTGTCCAAGTATACCACGTCCACAGCCACCCCTCTGTCCAAGTATACCACATCCACAGCCACTCCTCTGTCCAAGTATATCACGTCCACTGCCACTCCTCTGTCCAAGTATACCACGTCCACAGCCACCCCTCTGTCCAAGTATACCACATCCACAGCCACCCCTCTGTCCAAGTATATCACGTCCACTGCCACTCCTCTGTCCAAGTATACCACGTCCACAGCCACCCCTCTGTCCAAGTATACCACAGCCACCCCTCTGTCCAAGTATACCACGTCCACAGCCACTCCTCTGTCCAAGTATACCACATCCACGGCCACTCCTCTGTCCAATTATACCACATCCACGGCCACTCCTCTGTCCAAGTATACCACGTCCACAGCCACTTCTCTGTCCAAGTATACCACAGCCACTCCTCTGCCCAAGTACACCACATCCACAGCCAACCCTCTGCCCAAGTATACCACATCCACAGCCACTCCTCTGTCCAAGTATACCACGTCCACCGCCACTCCTCTGTCCAAGTGAACCACATCCACAGCCACTCCTCTGTCCAAGTACTCCACATCCACAGCCAACCCTCTGTCCAAGTATACCACGTCCACTGCCAACCCTCTGTCCAAGTATACCACGTCCACAGCCAACCCTCTGCCCAAGTATACCACGTCCACCGCCACTCCTCTGTCCAAGTATACCACGTCTACAGCCACTCCTCTGCCCAAGTATACCACATCCACAGCCACCCCTCTGTCCAAGTATACCACATCCACAGCCACCCCTCTGTCCAAGTATACCACGTCCACAGCCACTCCTCTGTCCAAGTATACCACGTCCACAGCCACCCCTCTGTCCAAGTATACCACATCCACAGCCACGCCTCTGTCCAAGTATACCACGTCCACAGCCACCCCTCTGTCCAAGTATACCACGTCCACAGCCACCCCTCTGTCCAAGTATACCACATCCACAGCCACGCCTCTGTCCAAGTATACCACGTCCACAGCCACCCCTCTGTCCAAGTATACCACATCCACAGCCACGCCTCTGCCCAAGTATACCACATCCACAGCCACGCCTCTGCCCAAGTATACCACGTCTACAGCCATCCCTCTAAACTCTCCAGTATCTTCTTCACTAAAACTATCAGGTCTATAGTTACTTGGTAAAGACTTTGATCCATTTTTAAATATAGGCACCACATTGGCCTCCACTAAAATCATCCCCTGTGATCCCGCCATGAAGATCCTTGTTCAGGCACTTCCTGTTACAGAGTGACAACGCTCTGGTCCTCATCTCCCAATTCTTCTCCTGCGTTGTCACCCTCACACGGCCTTCTGATGGAGACTACAAATGGCCATTATAACACACCTGATAGAGACAGGGACCACTGTTGTCACCATCAGGAAACTCGCTCGGGGAAATGCCACGCAGACATCACTGAAATGCGTGGAGACGGGAAGTGGCTGCAAAGAGGATGGAGGAGATCAGAAAATTAGAATGTGGCAATCACATCGAGTGTGATCAGTGGAGGGTGACATCTGCTTCGAAGCCCAGCGGAATGTTCCGGTTACATCAGCTGAGTGTCTCCCGTAAAGTCATTTGAATTTTAGAAAGCAGCCACAGCCTGAGTAGAAAAGCCTGTCCCTTGCCAGCTGATCTCGGTTGGATCAGATGCTTTGCAGAGCTGGTGGTGTAATAGACATCGGATCTGCCCATAAAGAGGACCTGTCACCGCCCGTGCTATCACAAGGGGGTGCTATTCATCATCAAAGGATGGCACCATCAGAGGCCGTGGCGGCGCCACATGAAAGGGTTACTGCGCTGGGAGTTGTGGGCCCCCCATTCTAATGTTGTTTTCCTATTTACCCGTCACCATGTCACCTTGTCTGGGAGAATAATTCGCCGTGACGTCTGCGTTTCTTTTGCTGAAGCGCGCCTTTCTGGCGGGTTGAGCATAAAGAATGTGCTTATTTGGCTGGCGATAAAAATGATAATTTGCAAGAAAAATGATTGTGGATTAGCGAGCGGAGGAGCGATTAACGGGAGCCGCTAACTTCCCCAATGTGCGCATCGGCCCGCTGGTTTAGGGGAACCTAATCCTTCTTAGGCTGCAAAAGGACCCTCAGACTGCTGGAGCAAGCAGGGCTTAGGAACGCCGAGCTTCCCGAAAAGTACTAAATCTTCACTTGAGCTGCCTGTGTTCCTTCATCTTCCTCTCTAAGCCCTTTTTCTAAAGGATCCTTTCATAGACAAACCCTTAGAAGCTGCCAGGATTCTGAAAAATTTAAATCCCGACCCGAGTCTGCGCCTGCTGGAGGGATTAACCGCTCTTCCTGTGGTCAACTTTAACCCCTTCCCTTCATTGGGGGGCCTGGGGAGGAAAGGGTGCCACCATCTTTCTAGAGGAAGGCCCGGGGACTCCTGGAGGGGGCAAAGCCTGAGAATTTCCAGAGGAGGGGGAGAAGAATTGGAGGTTCATTATCCATAGCAATATAAAATGGAGAGCAGCGCCCCATCCTCCTCCCCGTCCTCCTCATCGCCTCGAACCTCCCCTCCATCCTCCTGAACTCCTCTATCCCCCCCCCCATCCTCCTGAACTCTTCTATCCTCCCCTCCATCCTCCTAAACTCCTCTATCCTCCCCTCCATCCTCCTGAGCTCCTCTATCCTCCCCTCCATCCTCCTGAGCTCCTCCATCCTGACCTCCATCCTCCTGAACTCCTCCATCCTCCCCTCCATCCTCCTGAACTCCTCCATCCTCCCCTCCATCCTTCTGAACTCTTCTATCTTCCCCTCCATCCTCCTGAGATCCTCTATCCTCCCCTCCATCCTCCTGAACTCCTCTATCTTCCCCTCCATCCTCCTGAGATCCTCTATCCTCCCCTCCATCCTCCTGAGCTCCTCCATCCTGACCTCCATCCTCCTGAACTCCTCTATCCTCCCCTCCATCCTCCTGAACTCCTCTATCCTGACCTCCATCCTCCTGAACTCCTCTATCCTCCCCTCCATCCTCCTGAACTCCTCTATCCTCCCCTCCATCCTCCTGAGCTCCTCCACCCCCCCCATCCTCCTGAACTCTTCTATCCTCCCCTCCATCCTCCTGAACTCCTCCATCCTCCCCTCCATCCTCTTGAACTCCTCCGTCCTTCCCTCTATCCTTCTGAACTCTTCTATCCTCCCCTCCATCCTCCTGAACTCCTCTATCTTCCCCTCCATCCTCCTGAGATCCTCTATCCTCCCCTCCATCCTCCTGAGCTCCTCCATCCTGACCTCCATCCTCCTGACCTCCTCCATCCTCCTGAACTCCTCTATCCTCCCCTCCATCCTCCTGAACTCCTCTATCCTGACCTCCATCCTCCTGAACTCCTCTATCCTCCCCTCCATCCTCCTGAACTCCTCTATCCTCCCCTCCATCCTCCTGAGCTCCTCCACCCCCCCCATCCTCCTGAACTCTTCTATCCTCCCCTCCATCCTCCTGAACTCCTCCATCCTCCCCTCCATCCTCTTGAACTCCTCCGTCCTCCCCTCTTTCCTTCTGAACTCTTCTATCCTCCCCTCCATCCTCCTGAACTCCTCCATCCTCCCCTCCATCCTCTTGAACTCCTCCGTCCTCCCCTCTTTCCTTCTGAACTCTTCTATCCTCCCCTCCATCCTCCTGAACTCCTCTATCTTCCCCTCCATCCTCCTGAACTCCTCTATCCTCCCCTCCATCCTCCTGAACTCCTCTATCCTCCCCTCCATCCTCCTGAGCTCCTCCATCCTCCTGAGCTCCTCTATCCTGACCTCCATCCTCCTGAACTCCTCTATCCTCCCCTCCATCCTCCTGAACTCCTCTATCCTCCCCTCCATCCTCCTGAGCTCCTCTATTCTCCCCTCCATCCTCCTGAGCTCCTCCACCCCCCCATCCTCCTGAACTCTTCTATTCTTCCCTCCATCCTCCTGAGCTCCTCTATCCTCCCATCCATCCTCCTGAACTCCTCTATCCTCCCCTCCATCCTCCTGAGCTCCTCTATCCTCCCCTCCATCCTCCTGAACTCCTCTATCCTCCCCTTCATCCTCCTAAGCTCCTCTATTCTCCCCTCCATCCTCCTGAGCTCCTCCACCCCCCCATCCTCCTGAACTCTTCTATTCTTCCCTCCATCCTCCTGAGCTCCTCTATCCTCCCATCCATCCTCCTGAACTCCTCTATCCTCCCCTCCATCCTCCTGAGATCCTCTATCCTCCCCTCCATCCTCCTGAGCTCCTCCATCCCCCCCATCCTCCTGAACTCTACTATGCTCCCCTCCATCCTCCTGAACTCTTCTATCCTCCCCTCCATCCTCCTGAACTCTTATATCCTCCCCTCCATCCTCCTGAAATCTTCTATCCTCCCCTCCATCATCCTGAGCTCCTCTATCCTCCCCTCCATCCTCCTGAGCTCCTCTATCCTCCCCTCCATCCTCCTGAGCTCATCCATCCCCCCCATCCATCTGAACTCTTCTACCCTCCCCTCCATCCTCCTGAGCTCCTCTATCCTCCCCTCCATCCTCCTGAACTCCTCTATCCTCCCCTCCATTCTCCTGAACTCCTCTATCCTCCCCTCCATCCCCCTGAGCTCCTCTATCCTCCCCTCCATCCTCCTGAGCTCATCCATCCCCCCCATCCATCTGAACTCTTCTACCCTCCCCTCCATCCTCCTGAGCTCCTCTATCCTCCCCTCCATCCTCCTGAACTCCTCTATCCTCCCCTCCATTCTCCTGAACTCCTCTATCCTCCCCTCCATCCCCCTGAGCTCCTCTATCCTCCCCTCCATCCTCCTGAACTCCTCTATCCTCCCCTATATCCTCCTGAACTCCTCTATCCTCCCCTCCATCCTCCTGAACTCCTCCATCCTCCTGAGCTCCTCTATCCTCCCCTCCATCCTCCTGAACTCCTCTATCCTCCCCTCCATCCTCCTGAACTCCTCTATCCTCCCCTCTATCCTCCTGAACTCCTCTATCCTCCCCTCCATCCTCCTGAACTCCTCCATCCTCCTGAACTCTTCTATCCTCCCCTCCATCCTCCTGAATTCTTCTATCCTCCCCTCCATCCTCCTGAACTCCTCTATCCTCCCCTCCATCCTCCTGAACTCCTCTATCCTCCCCTCCATCCTCCTGAACTCCTCCATCCTCCTGAACTCTTCTATCCTCCCCTCCATCCTCCTGAACTCTTCTATCCTCCCCTCCATCCTCCTGAACTCCTCTATGCTCCCCTCCATCCTCCTGAACTCCTCTATGCTCCCCTTCATCCTCATGACCTCCCCTGTCCTCCTGAACTCCTCTATCCTCCCCTCCATCCTCCTGAGCTCCTCCATCCTCCTGAACTCCTCCATCCTCCTGAACTCTTCTATCCTCCCCTCTATCCTCCTGAACTCTTCTATCCTCCCCTCCATCCTCCTGAACTCCTCTATCCTCCCCTCCATCCTCCTGAACTCCTCTATCCTCTTCTCCATCCTCATGACCTCCCCTGTCCTCCTGAACTCCTCTATCC
This sequence comes from Rana kukunoris, assembly GCA_029574335.1. NCBI lineage: Eukaryota > Metazoa > Chordata > Amphibia > Anura > Ranidae > Rana > Rana kukunoris. The sequence continues at coordinate 50,457 of JAJQKJ010001889.1, forward strand.
TCCCCTCCATCCTCCTGAGCTCCTCCATCCTCCTGACCTCCTCCATCCTGACCTCCATCCCCCTGACCTCCTCCATCCTCCTGAGCTCCTCCATCCTCTTGAGCTCCTCCATTCTCCTGACCTCCTCTGTCCTCCTCAAACCTCCCCTCCATCCTCCTTACCATCCTCCTCATCTCCTCAAACCTCCACTCCATCCTCCTCATCTCCTCAAACCTCCCATCCATCCTCCTCATCATCTCAAACCTCCCCTCCATCCTCCTGAGCTCCTTAATCACCCCTCCATCCTCCTGACCTCCTCCATCCTCCCCTCCATCCTTAACCTCCTTCTGGCCTCCTCCATCCTCCTGACCTCCTCTGTCCTCCTCATGTCCTCAAACCTCCCCTCCATCCTCCTGACCTCCTACATCCTCCCCTCCATACGCCTGACCTTCTCCATCCTCCTGAGCTCCTCCATCCTCCCCTCCATACTTCTAACCTTGTCAGCTCCTCAATCCTCCTAACCCCCTCCATCCACCTCATCACCCCCGTCATCCTGACCCCCTCCATCCTTTGATTGAGGACATTGATGTAACAGGAGACTTTGGGGAGGTCTCTGATGTAAGGAGGACTTGGATAAGGACACTCGATAAGGACATTGATGTAACAGAGGTCTTTGATGGGGACACCTGATGTGAGGGGGGAATCTAATGGGGCACCTGATGTAAGAGGGACTCTAATGGGGACATTGATGTAAGGGGGGACTCTGATGTATATATCTAATGTAAGGTAGGGACTCTGGCAGGGATATCTGATGTAAGGGGGCTCTAATCTAAGGGGAAACTCTGATTGATACACCTGATGTAAGGGGGAGGTTTTGATGGGGACACTGATGTAAGGGGGTACTGTAAAGGAGATTTTTGATGTAAAGGAGGACTTTGATGGGGACACCCGATGTAAGGGGAGACTCTGATGGTGATATCTGATGTAAGGGGGACTCTAATCCAAGGGGAACTCTCATTGGGACATCTGATGTAATTGGGAACACTAATGGGCATGTTTGATGTAAGGGGGAATTTGATTGGGACACCTGATGTAAGCGGGACTCTTATTTCACCCCCCATCTGCCTTCCCTCCATATCCTGTCTCATTCCCATCCTCCGGATTCGGGGGTTGAAGGAATCCGGAGGATGGGAATGACGCAGGATTCGGATGGATGGGGGGGGGATGAAGGAATCGGAGGATCGGAATGACGCAGGATTCGGATGGATGGGGGGATGAATGAATCGGAGGATCGGAATGACGCAGGATTCGGATGGATGGGGGGATGAAGGAATCGGAGGATCGGAATGATGCAGGATTCGGATGGATGGAGGTATGAAGGAATGGGAGGATCAGAATGACGCAGGATTCGGATGGATGGGGGGGATGAAGGAATCCAGGGGATCGGAAAGACGCAGGATTCGGATAGATGGGGGATGAAGGAATCGGAGGATCGGAATGACTCGGGATTCGGATGGATGGGGGATGAAAAGAATCCGAAGGATCGGAATGACGAAGTATTCGGATGGATGGGGGATTAAGGAATCGGAGGATTGGAATGACACGGGATTCGGATGAATGGGGGGATGAAGGAATCCAGGGGATCGGAATGACGAAGGATTCGGATGGGGGAAAGGAATCCGGGGGATCGGAATGATGCAGGATTCGGATGGATGGGGGGATGAAGGAATCGGAGGATGGGAATGACGAAGGATTCGGATGGATGGGGGATGAAGGAATCGGAGGATCGGAATGACGCAGGATTCGGATGGATGGGGGGATGAAGGAATCGGAGGGTCGGAATGATGCAGGATTCGGATGGATGGGGGGATGAAGGAATCCGGGGGATCAGAATGATGCAGGATTCGGATGGATGGGGGGGATGAAGGAATTGGAGGATCGGAATGACGCAGGATTCGGATGGATGGGGGGATGAAGGAATCGGAGGATCAGAATGACGCAGGATTCGGATGGATGGGGGGATGAAGGAATCGGAGGATCGGAATGACGCAGGATTCGGATGGATGGGGGGGATGAAGGAATCGGAGGATCGGAATGATGCAGGATTCGGATGAATGGGGGGACGAAGGAACCCGGGGGATCAGAATGATGCAGGATTCGGATGGATGGGGGGGTGAAGGAATCGGAGGATCGGAATGACGCAGGATTCGGATGGATGGAAGGATGATGGAATCCGGGGGATCAGAATGACGCAGGATTCGGATGGATGGGGGGATGATGGAATCCGGGGGATCAGAATGACGCAGGATTCGGATGGATGGGGGGATGATGGAATCCGGGGGATCAGAATGACGCAGGATTCGGATGGATGGGGGGATGAAGGAATCCGGGGGATCAGAATGACGCAGGATTTGGATGGATGGGGGAATGAAGGAATCGGAGGATCAGAATGACGCAGGATTCGGATGGATGGGGGGGGTGAAGGAATCGGAGGATCGGAATGACACAGGATTCGGATGGATGGGGGAATGAAGGAATCGGAGGATCAGAATGACGCAGGATTCGGATGGATGGGGGGGATGAAGGAATCCGGGGGATCGGAAGGACGAAGGATTCGGAGGGATGGGGGGGATGAAGGAATCGGAGGATGGGAATGACGAAGGATTCGGATGGATGGGGGATGATGGAATCGGAGGATCGGAATGACGCAGGATTCAGATGGATGGGGGGGATGAAGGAATCCAGGGGATCGGAATGACGCAGGATTTGGATGGATGGGGGGATGAAGGAATCGGAGGATCGGAATGACGCAGGATTCGGATGGATGGGGGGATGAAGGAATCGGAGGATCGGAATGATGCAGGATTCGGATGGATGGGGGGGATGAAGGAATCGGAGGATCAGAATGACGCAGGATTTGGATGGATGGGGGATGAAGGAATCGGGGGATCGGAATGACGCAGGATTCGGATGGATGGGGGGATGAAGGAATCGGAGGATCAGAATGACGCAGGATTCGGATGGATGGGGGGATGAAGGAATCGGAGGATCGGAATGACGCAGGATTTGGATGGATGGGGGATGAAGTAATCCGGGGGATCGGAATGACGCAGGATTCGAATGAATGGGGGATGAAGGAATCCGGGGGATCGGAAGGACGAAGGATTCGGATTGATGGGGGATGAAGGAATCCGGGGGATCGGAATGACGAAGGATTCGGATTGATGGGAGATGAAGGAATCCGGGGGATCGGAATGACGCAGGATTCGGATGGATGGGGGATGAAGGAATCCGGGGGATCGGAATGACGCAGGATTCGGATGGATGGGGGGATGAAGGAATCCGGGGGATCGGAAGGACGAAGGATTCGGATTGATGGGAGATGAAGGAATCCGGGGGATCGGAATGACGCAGGATTCGGATGGATGGGGGGATGAAGGAATCCAGGGGATCGGAAGGACGAAGGATTCAGGTTGATGGGAGATGAAGGAATCCGGGGGATCGGAATGACGCAGGATTCGGATGGATGGGGGGATGAAGGAATCCAGGGGATCGGAAGGACGAAGGATTCGGATTGATGGGAGATGAAGGAATCAGAGGATCGGAATGACGCAGGATTCGAATGGATGGGGGGATGAAGGAATCCAGGGGATCGGAAGGACGAAGGATTCGGATTGATGGGAGATGAAGGAATCCGGGGGATCGGAATGACGCAGGATTCGAATGAATGGGGGGATGAAGGAATCCAGGGGATCGGAAGGACGAAGGATTCGGATTGATGGGAGATGAAGGAATCCGGGGGATCGGAATGACGCAGGATTCGAATGAATGGGTGGATGAAGGAATCCAGGGGATCGGAAGGACGATGGATTCGGATGGATGGGGGATGAAGGAATCCGGGGGATCGGAATGACGCAGGATTCGGATGGATGGGGGATGAAGGAATCCGGGGGATCGGAATGACGCAGGATTCGGATGGATGGGGGATGAAGGAATCCAGGGGATCGGAAGGACGATGGATTCGGATGGATGGGGGATGAAGGAATCCGGGGGATCAGAATGACGCAGGATTCGGATGGATGGGGGATGAAGGAATCCGGGGGATCGGAATGACGCAGGATTCGGATGGATGGGGGATGAAGGAATCCGGGGGATCGGAAGGACGAAGGATTCGGATTGATGGGGGATGAAGGAATCCGGGGGATCGGAATGACGAAGGATTCGGATTGATGGGAGATGAAGGAATCCGGGGGATCGGAATGACGCAGGATTCGGATGGATGGGGGATGAAGGAATCCGGGGGATCGGAATGACGCAGGATTCGGATGGATGGGGGGATGAAGGAATCGGAGAATCAGAATGACGCAGGATTCGGATGGATGGGGGGATGAAGGAATCGGAGGATCGGAATGACGCAGGATTTGGATGGATGGGGGATGAAGTAATCCGGGGGATCGGAATGACGCAGGATTCGAATGAATGGGGGGATGAAGGAATCCGGGGGATCGGAAGGACGAAGGATTCGGATTGATGGGAGATGAAGGAATCCGGGGGATCGGAATGACGCAGGATTCGGATGGATGGGGGGATGAAGGAATCCAGGGGATCGGAAGGACGAAGGATTCGGATTGATGGGAGATGAAGGAATCAGAGGATCGGAATGACGCAGGATTCGAATGGATGGGGGGATGAAGGAATCCAGGGGATCGGAAGGACGAAGGATTCGGATTGATGGGAGATGAAGGAATCCGGGGGATCGGAATGACGCAGGATTCGAATGAATGGGGGGATGAAGGAATCCAGGGGATCGGAAGGACGAAGGATTCGGATTGATGGGAGATGAAGGAATCCGGGGGATCGGAATGACGCAGGATTCGAATGAATGGGGGGATGAAGGAATCCAGGGGATCGGAAGGACGATGGATTCGGATGGATGGGGGATGAAGGAATCCGGGGGATCAGAATGACGCAGGATTCGGATGGATGGGGGATAAAGGAATCCGGGGATCGGAATGACGCAGGATTCGGATTGATGGGAGATGAAGGAATCCGGGGGATCGGAATGACGCAGGATTCGGATGGATGGGGGATGAAGGAATCCGGGGGATCGGAAGGACGAAGGATTCGGATTGATGGGGGATGAAGGAATCCGGGGGATCGGAATGACGCAGGATTCGGATTGATGGGAGATGAAGGAATCCGGGGGATCGGAATGACGCAGGATTCGGATGGATGGGGGATGAAGGAATCCGGGGGATCGGAATGACGCAGGATTCGGATGGATGGGGGATGAAGGAATCCGGGGGATCGGAATGACGCAGGATTCGAATGGATGGGGGGATGAAGGAATCCAGGGGATCGGAAGGACGAAGGATTCGGATTGATGGGAGATGAAGGAATCCGGGGGATCGGAATGACGCAGGATTCGGATTGATGGGAGATGAAGGAATCCGGGGGATCGGAATGACGCAGGATTCGAATGAATGGGGGGATGAAGGAATCCAGGGGATCGGAAGGACGATGGATTCGGATGGATGGGGGATGAAGGAATCCGGGGGATCGGAATGACGCAGGATTCGGATTGATGGGAGATGAAGGAATCCGGGGGATCGGAATGACGCAGGATTCGGATGGATGGGGGGATGAAGGAATCCAGGGGATGGGAATGACGCGGGATTTGGATGGATGGGAGATGAAGGAATCCGGGGGATCGGAATGACGCAGGATTCGGATGGATGGGGGGGATGAAGGAATCCGGGGGATCGGAATGACACAGGATTTGGATGGATGGGAGATGAAGGAATCCAGAGGATGGGAATGACGCAGGATTCGGATGGATGGGGGATGAAGGAATCCGGGGGATCGGAATGACGCAGGATTTGGATGGATGGGGGGGGGGGTGAAGGTCGTATTCAGCGGACGGGGAAAGTAGCGCAGTCAGCGTCTGACTTGACAGATGACGGCCTCCTCAGCGTCGGGATTGGGCCTCGGGCTGACTCTGGCCTTCCAGGGCACGGCCGCCCTTCCTTCTGTCACATCCTCGCCGCCGGACCGCCAATTAGCCGACCAATCAATCTTCTGCTGGCAGCTCATTTACTCGGAATTAATTTGGGATTAGAATCCTGATTACAATTGGCAGCTAAACAGACAAATATGGAGTGGAGTCCATTCCGGGGAGCCGGCCGGAGGGGGGAGAGGGGGGGGTCCCAGCTGAACGAGGACCTAATTACCTGGATTCCACTTTATAATGTCTCCGCTTCCGGGGGTGGGGGGGGGGGAATCAGCAGCACACCGGTCTACCTCCACCGGGGCGGCAACTTTCAGCCTGTACCCCTTTGTAGGTGTTCGTTACACGTGGATGATGTCACACAGTTGTGGACCAACATTTCCATCATCCCAGAGAGATCTGTAGTGACCACGTGGGGTGAGGAGAAGTCAGGAGGAACATCTGTAGTGACCACGTGGGGTGAGGAGAAGTCAGGAGGAACATCTGTAGTGACCACGTGGGGTGAGGAGAAGTCTGGAGGAACATCTGTAGTGACCACGTGGGGTGAGGAGAAGTCAGGAGGAACATCTGTAGTGACCACGTGGGGTGAGGACCAGTCAGGAGGAACATCTGTAGTGACCACGTAGGATGAAGACCAGTCAGGAGGAACATCTGTAGTGACCACGTGGGGTGAGGAGAAGTCAGGAGGAACATCTGTAGTGACCACGTGGGGTGAGGAGAAGTCAGGAGGAACATCTGTAGTGACCACGTGGGATGAGGAGCCCTCAGGAGGAACATCTGTAGTGACCACGTGGGATGAGGAGCCCTCAGGAGGAATATCTGTAGTGACCACGTAGGATGAGAAAAAGTCAGGAGGAACATCTGTAGTGACCACGTGGGGTGAGGACCAGTCAGGAGGAACATCTGTAGTGACCACGTGGGATGAGGAGAAGTCAGGAGGAACATCTGTAGTGACCACGTGGGGTAAGGACCAGTCAGGAGGAACATCTGTAGTGACCTAGTGGGATGAGGACCAGTCAGGAGGAACATCTGTAGTGACCACATGGGGTGAGGAGAAGTCAGGAGGAACATCTGTAGTGACCACATGGGGTGAGGAGAAGTCAGGAGGAACATCTGTAGTGACCACGTGGGACGAGGAGCAGCCAAAAGGAACATCTGTAGTGACCACGTGGGGTGAGGAGAAGTCAGGAGGAACATCTGTAGTGACCACGTGGAGTAAGGACCAGTCAGGAAGAACATCTGTAGTGACCACGTGGGATGAGGACCAGTCAGGAGGAACATCTGTAGTGACCACGTGGGATGAGGAGAAGTCAGGAAGAACATCTGTAGTGACCACGTGGTATGAGGAGAAGTCAGGAGGAACATCTTTAGTGACCACGTGGGGTGAGAAGTCATGAGGAACATCTGTAGTGACCACGTGGGATGAGGAGAAGTCAGGAAGAACATCTGTAGTGACCACGTGGTATGAGGAGAAGTCAGGAGGAACATCTTTAGTGACCACGTGGGACGAGGAGCAGCCAAAAGGAACATCTGTAGTGACCACGTGGGGTGAGGAGAAGTCAGGAGGAACATCTGTAGTGACCACGTGGGACGAGGAGCAGCCAAAAGGAACATCTGTAGTGACCACGTGGAGTAAGGACCAGTCAGGAAGAACATCTGTAGTGACCACGTGGGATGAGGACCAGTCAGGAGGAACATCTGTAGTGACCACGTGGGATGAGGAGAAGTCAGGAAGAACATCTGTAGTGACCACGTGGTATGAGGAGAAGTCAGGAGGAACATCTTTAGTGACCACGTGGGGTGAGAAGTCATGAGGAACATCTGTAGTGACCACGTGGGGTGAGGAGAAGTCAGGAGGAACATCTTTAGTGACCACGTGGGGTGAGAAGTCATGAGGAACATCTGTAGTGACCACATGGGGTGAGGAGAAGTCAGGAGGAACATCTGTAGTGACCACGTGGGGTGAGGAGAAGTCAGGAGGAACATCTGTAGTGACCACGTGGGATGAGGACCAGTCAGGAGGAACATCTGTAATGACCATGTTGGATGTGGACCAGTCCGGCAAGATATTCAGTGGCAAAGACGTGGGTAACATAGAGTCTGCATTGCCACGTATGAAGGCCTCAAGCCTGAGATCTGACCCCCCCCCCCTTCACCTCACCTGGAGCACATAGGCCTAGCAGAAGAGGACCTGTCATACCACCAGTATGTGGGCAGCGTGGCCCCCGGCCTGGACAATCACCGTATTAAAGGGAAACTCCCCACCTGGACAGGAAGAGAAGAGAAGGGCGGATTTCGGCACAGAGGTTCTCCTTTAAGAGCGGCCATCAGCCAGAACAAACACTCACCTTGTGAAGGGCGCGCGGGGGGGGGGGGGGGGGGGAGGGGAGGATTAGGACAGGAACACACAAATGATTGTGGAATATTTCTCTCATCGTCTTGTCACTCCTCCGATGAACAAACAAAGCTTTGATTTCAGGATCTCTCCGAGAACCGAGCTGGAGCGTTATCAAAAGGGAGCGCCCTCCTGAATAGACGTGTGAAACGCGAGACGGCGGCATTTACACCTCGCTGTCCCTCACCGACACACCCACCCCCACCTCCCCACCCAGGAGCCTGCAACCAAAATATGACACGGGTGCCACGCCGGGCAGACCACAGCCAACGTGTCCATGAGGAACGTGACCCCCCTGACCCCCCCTACCCGGGCCGCACAACCTGCAACCAAAATATGACACGGGTGCCACGCCGGGCAGACCACAACCAACGTGTCCATGAGGAACGTGACCCCCCCCCCAGGGTGACCCCACCGACCCCCACCCGGGCCGCACAACCTGCAACCAAAATATGACACGGGTGCCACGCCGGGCAGACCACAGCCAACGTGTCCATGAGGAACGTGACCCCCCTGACCCCCCTACCCGGGCCGCACAACCTGCAACCAAAATATGACACGGGTGCCACGCCGGGCAGACCACAACCAACGTGTCCATGAGGAACGTGACCCCCATAAGGTGACCCCACCGTCCCCGGCCGCACAACCTGCAACCAAAATATGACATGGGTGCCACGCTGGGCAGACCACAGCCAACGTGTCCATGAGGAACATGACCCCCCAGGGTGACCCCACTGACCCCCCTACCCGGGCCGCACAGCCTGCAACCAAAATATGACACGGGTGCCACACCGGGCAGACTACAGCCAACGTGTCCATGAGGAACGTGACCCCCCCAGGGTGACCCCACCGACCCCCCCCCCACCCGGGCCGCACAGCCTGCAACCAAAATATGACATGGGTGCCATGCTGGGCAGACCACAACCAACGTGTCCATGAGGAACGTGACCCCCCAGGGTGACCCCACTGACCCCCCTACCCGGGCCGCACAACCTGCAACCAAAATATGACATGGGTGCCATGCTGGGCAGACCACAGCCAACGTGTCCATGAGGAACGTAACACCCCCCGAGGTGACCCCGCCGACCCCCCCCAACCGGGCCGCACAACCTGCAACCAAAATATGACACGGGTGCCACGCCGGGCAGACCACAACCAACGTGTCCATGAGGAACGTGACGCCCCGGGTGACCCCCCTACCCGGGCTGCACAGCCTGCAACCAAAATATGACATGGGTGCCACGTCGGGCAGACCACAACCAACGTGTCCATGAGAAACGTGACACCCCCCGAGGTGACCCCACCGACCCCCCCCAACCGGGCCGCACAACCTGCAACCAAAATATGACACGGGTGCCACGCCGGGCAGACCACAACCAACGTGTCCATGAGGAACGTGACGCCCCGGGTGACCCCCCTACCCGGGCTGCACAGCCTGCAACCAAAATATGACATGGGTGCCACGTCGGGCAGACCACAACCAACGTGTCCATGAGAAACGTGACACCCCCCGAGGTGACCCCACCGACCCCCCCCACCCCGGCCGCACAACCTGCAACCAAACTATGACAAGGGTGCCTTGTCGGGCAGACCACAACCAACGTGTCCATGAGGAACGTGACCCCCCCGGGTGACCCCCCCAACCGGGCCGCACAACCTGCAACCAAAATATGACACGGGTGCCACGCCGGGCAGACCACAACCAACGTGTCCATGAGGAACGTGACCCCCCGGGTGACCCCCCTACCCGGGCTGCACAGCCTGCAACCAAAATATGACATGGGTGCCACGCCGGGCAGACCACAGCCAACGTATCCATGAGGAACGTGACCCCACTGACCCCCACCTCCCACGAGGTGACCCCACTGACCCCCACCCGGGCCGCACAACCTCCAACCAAAATATGACACGGGTGCCACGTCGGGCAGACCACAGCCAACGTGTCCATGAGGAACGTGACCCCACCAACCAGACACTGAGGACAAGACTGAGACATTCCTGCACATCATTTAGCTCTTTCTTTCTCAGCCATTTTCCTGTGCCCTGCCCCTTTCATTCATTGGCTTTCAGTTCTTCCAATCATTGAGGCGCAGCATCACATGTGGGCGTTGCCTATGCAAATGCAGCCTGTCTAGGAAACGCCCACTTCTCAAGTCTAATTCCCCCATCAAGGCAGTTTTGATATTTGCATAACTCCTCCCACTGCTTCCACCAGGACTGGGGGCTCCTGGGAGGAGTACTGAGGTAGGGGGATGTTTCCAGGAAGCGATGTACAGCCCCTCCCACCAGCCATGATCTTCCTGCATTGCATAGAGAAGCACAGAGACCCAGTGATGACATCTCCCCTTTGTTCCTGTTCTGGGGACAACCCAGAAATTGGGATTTTCTTTCACTTTGTTGGTTGGGGAGAATCCCCCCCCCCTCTCTATTTCTCCATTATCATTGATAGTGAAAGAAAATCCCACATTTTGGGTTGTCACCAGAACAGGGATAGAGGGGAAATCTTCCAATGGGGACACAAGTTCTGGTGACCTGGGGGCAGGGGATTTCCTCTCACTTCCTGTTTGGCTATAGGGACAGGAAGTGAAGGGAAATCTCCACAAGGACAAGGATGGTGAAGAAAACCTGAAAGGATTTTAGCCCCTCCCCTTCCTCTATCCAAAGTGGCGAAAAGAGTTTTGCGTAGAGTTCTACTTTAATGACATTTCATTGGCCAGTGAGAGGAGTGCTGAGTGATGACCTGTGATTGGCTGGTGAGTGGAGTGCTGAAGGGTGACCTGTGATTGGCCGGTGAGCAGAGTGCTGAATGGTGACCTGTGATTGGCCGGTGAGCAGAGTGCTGAGTGATGACCTGTGATTGGCCGGTGAGTGGAGTGCTGAAGGGTGACCTGTGATTGGCCGGTGAGCGGAGTGCTGAGTGATGACCTGTGATTGGCCGGTGAGCAGAGTGCTGAAGGATGACCTGTGATTGGCCGGTGAGAGGAGTGCTTAATGATGACCTGCGAATGGCTGGTATGGTGACCTGTGATTGGCCGGTGAGTGGAGTGCAGAACAGGGACCTGTGATTGGCTGGTAAACAGAGTGCTGAATGTTGACCAGTGATTGGCCGGTGACCAGGGTGCTGAATGGTGGGCTGGTATGGTGACCTCTGATTGGCCGGTGAGCAGAGTGCTGAACGGTGACCTGTGATTGGCCGGTGAGCAGAGTGCTGAACGGTGACCTGTGATTGGCTGGTGAGCGGAATGCTGAATGGTGACCTGTGATTGGCCGGTGAGCCTGTGATTGGCCAGTGTACACAGTGCTGAATGGTGACCTGTGATTGGCCGGTGAGCGGAGTGCTGAATGATGACCTGTGATTGCCTGGTGAGCAGAGTGCTGAGTGATGACCTGTGATTGGCCGGTGAGCGGAGTGCTGAATGATGACCTGTGATTGGCCGGTGAGCGGAGTGCTGAATGATGACCTGTGATTGGCCGGTGAGCGGAGTGCTGAATGATGACCTGTGATTGCCTGGTGAGCAGAGTGCTGAGTGATGACCTGTGATTGGCCGGTGAGCGGAGTGCTGAATGATGACCTGTGATTGGCCGGTGAGCGGAGTGCTGAATGATGACCTGTGATTGGCCGGTGAGCGGAGTGCTGAATGATGACCTGTGATTGGCCGGTGAGCGGAGTGCTGAATGATGACCTGTGATTGCCTGGTGAGCAGAGTGCTGAGTGATGACCTGTGATTGGCCGGTGAGTGGAGTGCTGAAGGGTGACCTGTGATTGGCTGGTGAGTGGAGTGCTGAAGGGTGACCTGTGATTGGCTGGTGAGTGGAGTGCTGAATGATGACCTGTGATTGGCCGGTGAGCAGAGTGCTGAATGGTGACCTGTGATTGGCCGGTGAGCGGAGTGCTGAGTGATGACCTGTGATTGGCCGGTGAGCAGAGTGCTGAAGGGTGACCTGTGATTGGCCGGTGAGCAGAGTGCTGAATGGTAAACTGTGATTGGCCGGTGAGCGGAGTGCTGAGTGATGACCTGTGATTGGCCGGTGAGTGGAGTGCTGAAGAGTGACCTGTGATTGGCTGGTGAGTGGAGTGCTGAGTGATGACCTGTGATTGGCCGGTGAGCGGAGTGCTGAGTGATGACCTGTGATTGGCCGGTGAGCAGAGTGCTGAATGATGACCTGTGATTGGCCGGTGAGTGGAGTGCTGAAGGGTGACCTGTGATTGGCCGGTGAGCAGAGTGCTGAGTGATGACCTGTGATTGGCCGGTGAGCGGAGTGCTGAATGATGACCTGTGATTGGCCGGTGAGCAGAGTGCTGAGTGATGACCTGTGATTGGCCGGTGAGCGGAGTGCTAAGTGATGACCTGTGATTGGCCGGTGAGCAGAGTGCTGAGTGATGACCTGTGATTGGCCGGTGAGCAGAGTGCTGAGTGATGACCTGTGATTGGCCGGTGAGCGGAGTGCTGAATGATGACCTGTGATTGGCCGGTGAGCGGAGTGCTGAATGATGACCTGTGATTGCCTGGTGAGCAGAGTGCTGAGTGATGACCTGTGATTGGCCGGTGAGTGGAGTGCTGAAGGGTGACCTGTGATTGGCTGGTGAGTGGAGTGCTGAAGGGTGACCTGTGATTGGCTGGTGAGTGGAGTGCTGAATGATGACCTGTGATTGGCCGGTGAGCAGAGTGCTGAATGGTGACCTGTGATTGGCCGGTGAGCGGAGTGCTGAGTGATGACCTGTGATTGGCCGGTGAGCAGAGTGCTGAATGATGACCTGTGATTGCCTGGTGAGCAGAGTGCTGAGTGATGACCTGTGATTGGCCGGTGAGCAGAGTGCTGAATGATGACCTGTGATTGCCTGGTGAGCAGAGTGCTGAGTGATGACCTGTGATTGGCCGGTGAGCGGAGTGCTGAATGGTAAACTGTGATTGGCCGGTGAGTGGAGTGCTGAAGGGTGACCTGTGATTGGCCGGTGAGCAGAGTGCTGAATGGTAAACTGTGATTGGCCGGTGAGCGGAGTGCTGAGTGATGACCTGTGATTGGCCGGTGAGTGGAGTGCTGAAGGGTGACCTGTGAGTGGCCGGTGAGCGGAGTGCTGAGTGATGACCTGTGATTGGCCGGTGAGTGGAGTGCTGAAGAGTGACCTGTGATTGGCTGGTGAGTGGAGTGCTGAGTGATGACCTGTGATTGGCCGGTGAGTGGAGTGCTGAAGGGTGACCTGTGATTGGCTGGTGAGTGGAGTGCTGAATGATGACCTGTGATTGGCCGGTGAGCAGAGTGCTGAATGGTGACCTGTGATTGGCCGGTGAGCGGAGTGCTGAAGGGTGACCTGTGATTGGCTGGTGAGTGGAGTGCTGAAGGGTGACCTGTGATTGGCTGGTGAGTGGAGTGCTGAATGATGACCTGTGATTGGCCGGTGAGCAGAGTGCTGAATGGTGACCTGTGATTGGCCGGTGAGCGGAGTGCTGAGTGATGACCTGTGATTGGCCGGTGAGCAGAGTGCTGAGTGATGACCTGTGATTGGCCGGTGAGCAGAGTGCTGAATGATGACCTGTGATTGCCTGGTGAGCAGAGTGCTGAGTGATGACCTGTGATTGGCCGGTGAGCGGAGTGCTGAATGGTAAACTGTGATTGGCCGGTGAGTGGAGTGCTGAAGGGTGACCTGTGATTGGCCGGTGAGCAGAGTGCTGAATGGTAAACTGTGATTGGCCGGTGAGCGGAGTGCTGAGTGATGACCTGTGATTGGCCGGTGAGTGGAGTGCTGAAGGGTGACCTGTGAGTGGCCGGTGAGCGGAGTGCTGAGTGATGACCTGTGATTGGCCGGTGAGTGGAGTGCTGAAGAGTGACCTGTGATTGGCTGGTGAGTGGAGTGCTGAGTGATGACCTGTGATTGGCCGGTGAGCAGAGTGCTGAATGGTGACCTGTGATTGGCCGGTGAGCGGAGTGCTGAGTGATGACCTGTGATTGGCCGGTGAGCAGAGTGCTGAATGATGACCTGTGATTGCCTGGTGAGCAGAGTGCTGAGTGATGACCTGTGATTGGCCGGTGAGCAGAGTGCTGAATGATGACCTGTGATTGCCTGGTGAGCAGAGTGCTGAGTGATGACCTGTGATTGGCCGGTGAGCGGAGTGCTGAATGGTAAACTGTGATTGGCCGGTGAGTGGAGTGCTGAAGGGTGACCTGTGATTGGCCGGTGAGCAGAGTGCTGAATGGTAAACTGTGATTGGCCGGTGAGCGGAGTGCTGAGTGATGACCTGTGATTGGCCGGTGAGTGGAGTGCTGAAGGGTGACCTGTGAGTGGCCGGTGAGCGGAGTGCTGAGTGATGACCTGTGATTGGCCGGTGAGTGGAGTGCTGAAGAGTGACCTGTGATTGGCTGGTGAGTGGAGTGCTGAGTGATGACCTGTGATTGGCCGGTGAGCGGAGTGCTGAAGAGTGACCTGTGATTGGCTGGTGAGTGGAGTGCTGAGTGATGACCTGTGATTGGCCGGTGAGCAGAGTGCTGAGTGATGACCTGTGATTGGCCGGTGAGCAGAGTGCTGAATGATGACCTGTGATTGGCCGGTGAGTGGAGTGCTGAAGGGTGACCTGTGATTGGCCGGTGAGCAGAGTGCTGAGTGATGACCTGTGATTGGCCGGTGAGCGGAGTGCTGAATGATGACCTGTGATTGGCCAGTGAGCAGAGTGCTGAGTGATGACCTGTGATTGGCCGGTGAGCGGAGTGCTAAGTGATGACCTGTGATTGGCCGGTGAGCAGAGTGCTGAGTGATGACCTGTGATTGGCCGGTGAGCAGAGTGCTGAGTGATGACCTGTGATTGGCCGGTGAGTGGAGTGCTGAAGAGTGACCTGTGATTGGCTGGTGAGCGGAGTGCTGAGTGATGACCTGTGATTGGCCGGTGAGCAGAGTGCTGAGTGATGACCTGTGATTGGCCGGTGAGCAGAGTGCTGAATGATGACCTGTGATTGGCCGGTGAGCGGAGTGCTGAGTGATGACCTGTGATTGGCCGGTGTACACAGTGCTGAGTGATGACCTGTGATTGGCCGGTGAGCAGAGTGCTGAGTGATGACCTGTGATTGGCCGGTGAGTGGAGTGCTGAAGGGTGACCTGTGATTGGCTGGTGAGTGGAGTGCTGAATGATGACCTGTGATTGGCCGGTGAGCAGAGTGCTGAATGGTGACCTGTGATTGGCCGGTGAGCGGAGTTGCTGAGTGATGACCTGTGATTGGCCGGTGTAGCACAGTGCTGAGTGATGACCTGTGATTGGCCGGTGAGCAGAGTGCTGAGTGATGACCTGTGATTGGCCGGTGAGTGGAGTGCTGAAGGGTGACCTGTGATTGGCTGGTGAGTGGAGTGCTGAATGATGACCTGTGATTGGCCGGTGAGCAGAGTGCTGAATGGTGACCTGTGATTGGCCGGTGAGCAGAGTGCTGAGTGATGACCTGTGATTGGCCGGTGAGTGGAGTGCTGAAGGGTGACCTGTGATTGGCCGGTGAGCGGAGTGCTGAGTGATGACCTGTGATTGGCCGGTGAGCGGAGTGCTGAAGAGTGACCTGTGATTGGCTGGTGAGTGGAGTGCTGAGTGATGACCTGTGATTGGCTGGTGAGTGGAGTGCTGAGTGATGACCTGTGATTGGCCGGTGAGCAGAGTGCTGAGTGATGACCTGTGATTGGCCGGTGAGTGGAGTGCTGAAGGGTGACCTGTGATTGGCCGGTGAGCGGAGTGCTGAGTGATGACCTGTGATTGGCCGGTGAGCAGAGTGCTGAATGATGACCTGTGATTGGCCGGTGAGTGGAGTGCTGAAGAGTGACCTGTGATTGGCTGGTGAGTGGAGTGCTGAGTGATGACCTGTGATTGGCCGGTGAGTGGAGTGCTGAAGGGTGACCTGTGATTGGCCGGTGAGCAGAGTGCTGAGTGATGACCTGTGATTGGCCGGTGAGTGGAGTGCTGAAGAGTGACCTGTGATTGGCTGGTGAGTGGAGTGCTGAGTGATGACCTGTGATTGGCTGGTGAGTGGAGTGCTGAGTGATGACCTGTGATTGGCCGGTGAGTGGAGTGCTGAAGAGTGACCTGTGATTGGCCGGTGAGCAGAGTGCTGAGTGATGACCTGTGATTGGCCAGTTGGGGTCCCGGCAGGCGCAGTCCTCGCTGTGAACTCCATGAGAAGTGAATATGAAATGATGAAGATGATGAAGACGAGGATTGCGGGATTACCGGAAACGCGACGGGGATTTCCTGGCGTCTTCACTAATAAGGAATTAATTAGCAGAGATAGAAATCCTCCAAATGGATTTTCTTAGTTCCAAAAAACGACTCCACATTCCCGCTGAATCCTCGGAATGCGGCGCAGAGGATCGCCATCACTGGACGCACACAGAAGGAGTAATGCTGCCATCCCTTATTCATGGGGGGGGGGGGGGGGGGGTCGTAACTTTTGGAAAAGTGGTGGATTCATCGAATGTTTATTATTTCCTTCTTCCGTCTGCTGGGAGTGAATGTCCGCTGACCTCTCCGGGCTTCTTCATACAGCCCGGCCCCGGAGCGCTGACCTCTCCAGCCTTTTTCATACAGCCCGGCCCCGGCGCTGACCTCTCCGGTCTCCTTCATACAGCCCGGCCCGAGCGCTGACCTCTCCGGTCTCCTTCATACAGCCCGGCCCAAGCGCTGACCTCTCCGGTCTTCTTCATACAGCCGGCCCGAGCGCTGACCTCTCCGGTCTCCTTCATACAGCCCGGCCCCGAGCGCTGACCTCTCCGGTCTTCTTCATACAGCCCGGCCCAGGCGCTGACCTCTCCGGTCTCCTTCATACAGCCCGGCCCGAGCGCTGACCTCTCCGGGCTCCTTCATACAGCCCGGCCCCGAGCGCTGACCTCTCCGGGCTCCTTCATACAGCCCGGCCCCGAGCGCTGACCTCTCCAGTCTTCTTCACACAGCCCGGCCCAGGCGCTGACCTCTCCGGTCTCCTTCATACAGCCCGGCCCGAGCGCTGACCTCTCCGGTCTTCTTCATACAGCCTGGCCCGAGCGCTGACCTCTCCGTTCTTCTTCATACAGCCGGCCCAAGCGCTGACCTCTCCGGTCTTCTTCATACAGCCGAGCGGAGTGCTGAGTGATGACCTGTGATTGGCCGGTAAGCAGAGTGCTGAAGGGTGACCTGTGATTGGCCGGTGAGCAGAGTGCTAAGTGATGACCTGTGATTGGCTGGTGAGCAGAGTGCTAAGTGATGACCTGTGATTGGCCGGTGAGCAGAGTGCTGAATGATGACCTGTGATTGGCCGGTGAGTGGAGTGCTGAAGGGTGACCTGTGATTGGCCGGTGAGTGGAGTGCTGAAGAGTGAGCTGTGATTGGCTGGTGAGTGGAGTGCTGAGTGATGACCTGTGATTGGCCGGTGAGTGGAGTGCTGAAGAGTGACCTGTGATTGGCTGGTGAGCGGAGTGCTGAGTGATGACCTGTGATTGGCCGGTGAGCAGAGTGCTGAGTGATGACCTGTGATTGGCCAGTTGGGGTCCCGGCAGGCGCAGTCCTCGCTGTGAACTCCATGAGAAGTGAATATGAAATGATGAAGATGATGAAGACGAGGATTGCGGGACTACCGGAAACGCGACGGGGATTTCCTGGCGTCTTCACTAATAAGGAATTAATTAGCAGAGATAGAAATCCTCCAAATGGATTTTCTTAGTTCCAAAAAACGACTCCACATTCCCGCTGAATCCTCGGAATGCGGCGCAGAGGATCGCCATCACTGGACGCACACAGAAGGAGTAATGCTGCCATCCCTTATTCATGGGGGGGGGGGGGGGTCGTAACTTTTGGAAAAGTGGTGGATTCATCGAATGTTTATTATTTCCTTCTTCCGTCTGCTGGGAGTGAATGTCCGCTGACCTCTCCGGGCTTCTTCATACAGCCCGGCCCCGAGCGCTGACCTCTCCAGTCTTCTTCACACAGCCCGGCCCAGGCGCTGACCTCTCCGGTCTCCTTCATACAGCCCGGCCCGAGCGCTGACCTCTCCGGTCTCCTTCATACAGCCCGGCCCGAGCGCTGACCTCTCCGGTCTTCTTCATACAGCCTGGCCCGAGCGCTGACCTCTCCGTTCTTCTTCATACAGCCGGCCCAAGCGCTGACCTCTCCGGTCTTCTTCATACAGCCGAGCAGAGTGCTGAGTGATGACCTGTGATTGGCCGGTAAGCAGAGTGCTGAAGGGTGACCTGTGATTGGCCGGTGAGCAGAGTGCTAAGTGATGACCTGTGATTGGCCGGTGAGCAGAGTGCTGAATGATGACCTGTGATTGGCCGGTGAGTGGAGTGCTGAAGGGTGACCTGTGATTGGCCGGTGAGTGGAGTGCTGAAGAGTGACCTGTGATTGGCTGGTGAGTGGAGTGCTGAGTGATGACCTGTGATTGGCCGGTGAGTGGAGTGCTGAAGAGTGACCTGTGATTGGCTGGTGAGCGGAGTGCTGAGTGATGACCTGTGATTGGCCGGTGAGCAGAGTGCTGAGTGATGACCTGTGATTGGCCAGTTGGGGTCCCGGCAGGCGCAGTCCTCGCTGTGAACTCCATGAGAAGTGAATATGAAATGATGAAGATGATGAAGACGAGGATTGCGGGATTACCGGAAACGCGACGGGGATTTCCTGGCGTCTTCACTAATAAGGAATTAATTAGTAGCAGAGATAGAAATCCTCCAAATGGATTTTCTTAGTTCCAAAAAACGACTCCACATTCCCGCTGAATCCTCGGAATGCGGCGCAGAGGATCGCCATCACTGGACGCACACAGAAGGAGTAATGCTGCCATCCCTTATTCATGGGGGGGGGGGGGGGGTCGTAACTTTTGGAAAAGTGGTGGATTCATCGAATGTTTATTATTTCCTTATTTCCGTCTGCTGGGAGTGAATGTCCGCTGACCTCTCCGGGCTTCTTCATACAGCCCGGCCCGGGCGCTGACCTCTCCAGCCTTTTTCATACAGCGCAGCCCCGGCGCTGACCTCTCCGGTCTCCTTCATACAGCCCGGCCTGAGCGCTGACCTCTCCGGTCTTCTTCATACAGCCGGCCCGAGCGCTGACCTCTCCGGTCTCCTTCATACAGCCCGGCCCCGAGCGCTGACCTCTCCGGTCTTCTTCATACAGCCGGCCCGAGCGCTGACCTCTCCGGTCTCCTTCATACAGCCCGGCCCCGAGCGCTGACCTCTCCGGTCTCCTTCATACAGCCCGGCCCCGAGCGCTGACCTCTCCGGTCTTCTTCATACAGCCCGGCCCGGGCGCTGACCTCTCCGGGCTCCTTCATACAGCCCGGCCCCGAGCGCTGACCTCTCCAGTCTTCTTCACACAGCCCGGCCCAGGCGCTGACCTC
The DNA here is from genome assembly GCA_029574335.1 of Rana kukunoris. NCBI lineage: Eukaryota > Metazoa > Chordata > Amphibia > Anura > Ranidae > Rana > Rana kukunoris. The sequence goes on from JAJQKJ010001889.1 coordinate 70,166, forward strand.
TCCGGTCTCCTTCATACAGCCCGGCCCGAGCGCTGACCTCTCCGTTCTTCTTCATACAGCCTGGCCCAAGCGCTGACCTCTCCGGTCTTCTTCATACAGCCCGGCCCGAGCGCTGACCTCTCCGGTCTTCTTCATACACCCCGGCCCCGAGCGCTGACCTCTCCGGTCTTCTTCATACAGCCCGGCCCGGGCGCTGACCTCTCCGGGCTCCTTCATACAGCCCGGCCCGGGCGCTGACCTCTCCGGGCTCCTTCATACAGCCCGGCCCCGAGCGCTGACCTCTCCGGGCTCCTTCATACAGCCCGGCCCCGAGCGCTGACCTCTCCAGTCTTCTTCACACAGCCCGGCCCAGGCGCTGACCTCTCCGGTCTCCTTCATACAGCCCGGCCCGAGCGCTGACCTCTCCGGTCTTCTTCATACAGCCTGGCCCGAGCGCTGACCTCTCCGTTCTTCTTCATACAGCCGGCCCAAGCGCTGACCTCTCCGGTCTTCTTCATACAGCCGAGCAGAGTGCTGAGTGATGACCTGTGATTGGCCGGTAAGCAGAGTGCTGAAGGGTGACCTGTGATTGGCCGGTGAGCAGAGTGCTAAGTGATGACCTGTGATTGGCCGGTGAGCAGAGTGCTGAATGATGACCTGTGATTGGCCGGTGAGTGGAGTGCTGAAGGGTGACCTGTGATTGGCCGGTGAGTGGAGTGCTGAAGAGTGAGCTGTGATTGGCTGGTGAGTGGAGTGCTGAGTGATGACCTGTGATTGGCCGGTGAGTGGAGTGCTGAAGAGTGACCTGTGATTGGCTGGTGAGCGGAGTGCTGAGTGATGACCTGTGATTGGCCGGTGAGCAGAGTGCTGAGTGATGACCTGTGATTGGCCAGTTGGGGTCCCGGCAGGCGCAGTCCTCGCTGTGAACTCCATGAGAAGTGAATATGAAATGATGAAGATGATGAAGACGAGGATTGCGGGACTACCGGAAACGCGACGGGGATTTCCTGGCGTCTTCACTAATAAGGAATTAATTAGCAGAGATAGAAATCCTCCAAATGGATTTTCTTAGTTCCAAAAAACGACTCCACATTCCCGCTGAATCCTCGGAATGCGGCGCAGAGGATCGCCATCACTGGACGCACACAGAAGGAGTAATGCTGCCATCCCTTATTCATGGGGGGGGGGGGGGTCGTAACTTTTGGAAAAGTGGTGGATTCATCGAATGTTTATTATTTCCTTCTTCCGTCTGCTGGGAGTGAATGTCCGCTGACCTCTCCGGGCTTCTTCATACAGCCCGGCCCGGGCGCTGACCTCTCCAGCCTTTTTCATACAGCGCAGCCCCGGCGCTGACCTCTCCGGTCTCCTTCATACAGCCCGGCCTGAGCGCTGACCTCTCCGGTCTTCTTCATACAGCCGGCCCGAGCGCTGACCTCTCCGGTCTCCTTCATACAGCCCGGCCCCGGCGCTGACCTCTCCGGTCTCCTTCATACAGCCGGCCCGAGCGCTGACCTCTCCGGTCTTCTTCATACAGCCCGGCCCGGGCGCTGACCCCTCCGGGCTCCTTCATACAGCCCGGCCCGGGCGCTGACCTCTCCGGGCTCCTTCATACAGCCCGGCCCCGAGCGCTGACCTCTCCGGGCTCCTTCATACAGCCCGGCCCCGAGCGCTGACCTCTCCAGTCTTCTTCACACAGCCCGGTCCAGGCGCTGACCTCTCCGGTCTCCTTCATACAGCCCGGCCCGAGCGCTGACCTCTCCGGTCTTCTTCATACAGCCTGGCCCGAGCGCTGACCTCTCCGTTCTTCTTCATACAGCCCGGCCCGGGCGCTGACCTCTCCGGTCTTCTTAATACAGCCGGCCCAAGCGCTGACCTCTCCGGTCTTCTTCATACAGCCCGGCCCGAGCGCTGACCTCTCCGGTCTCCTTCATACAGCCCGGCCCGAGCGCTGACCTCTCCGGTCTTCTTCATACAGCCTGGCCCGAGCGCTGACCTCTCCGTTCTTCTTCATACAGCCTGGCCCGGGCGCTGACCTCTCCGGTCTTCTTAATACAGCCGGCCCAAGCGCTGACCTCTCCGGTCTTCTTCATACAGCCCGGCCCGAGCGCTGACCTCTCCGGTCTTCTTCATACAGCCCGGCCCCGAGCGCTGACCTCTCCGGTCTTCTTCATACAGCCCGGCCCCGAGCGCTGACCTCTCCGGTCTTCTTCATACAGCCCGGCCCGGGCGCTGACCTCTCCGGGCTCCTTCATACAGCCCGGCCCGAGCGCTGACCTCTCCGGGCTCCTTCATACAGCCCGGCCCCGAGCGCTGACCTCTCCGGGCTCCTTCATACAGCCTGGCCCGGGCGCTGACCTCTCCGGTCTTCTTAATACAGCCGGCCCAAGCGCTGACCTCTCCGGTCTTCTTCATACAGCCTGGCCCGGGCGCTGACCTCTCCGGTCTTCTTCATACAGCCTGGCCCGGGCGCTGACCTCTCCGGTCTTCTTAATACAGCCGGCCCAAGCGCTGACCTCTCCGGTCTTCTTCATACAGCCCGGCCCGGGCGCTGACCTCTCCGGTCTCCTTCATACAGCCCGGCCCGAGCGCTGACCTCTCCGGTCTTCTTCATACAGCCCGGCCCTGGCGCTGACCTCTCCGGGCTCCTTCATACAGCCCGGCCCCGAGCGCTGACCTCTCCGGTCTCCTTCATACAGCCCGGCCCGAGCGCTGACCTCTCCGGTCTCCTTCATACAGCCCGGCCCGGGCGCTGACCTCTCCGGGCTCCTTCATACAGCCCGGCCCCGAGCGCCAGCCTTGTTGCCGGGCAGGTTGCGCCCGGCGGGAACGCGCGGCCCTGGCCCACCTGACCGTCTTAGGCACAACCTCTTTGAAGTCCCCAATCTGGCAAATAGACTCAATCAATTATAAATGAAATAATCTTCTTAAAATCTTAGAGCTTTGGGCGCGAAGCAATTCGGGGAGATTACGGCGACAGAATCAGACTTTACAGCTTCCTAAAGTGACACCCAGAAAATCATGGCGCTGGAATGGCGAGGCTTCTAAAACGATTATGTAGATTTGTGTCAGCGGAAGATTGGCCCCCAAATCCGCCACTCATCTCCTGTGTGTGCCGACAGATTAGACGCCGGCCACCTTCTCCCACAACCAAAGTTTAGGAAAGTCGGAGACTCCGCCGCCACCGCCACCGCCGGATTATCCGCCTGAGTGACGTCTGACGGAATTAGATTTCCTCGAACCGCTTTTGTGGAAATGCAGAATTTAGAGAAGAAAAGAAAAAAAAAATGCAAATTCGGTTTTCTGTGCAGAGAATTGATTTATCTGCTGGAGGATTGGGGGAGTGGCGGGGAGGCGACCGCCATACATATATATCGGGGTGACCGCATCTCCGCCATACCGAGGGAGAAAGGGGAACGAGGCTTTCACTGGGCGCATGCTGAGCCATCAGAAATAGAATTCAGAAAGATCTTTCCTCTCTCAAACTTGCTAGTAGCGGGTTGGACCCCCTTTATTAGGTGCCCCTTGCTACTAGCGGGTTGGACCCCCTTTATTAGGTCCCCCTTGCTAGTAGTGGGTTGGACCCCCTTTATTAGGTCCCCCTTGCTAGTATCGGGTTGGACCCCCTTTATTAGGTCCCCCTTGCTAGTAGCGGGTTGGACCCCTTTATTAGGTGCACCTTGCAAGTAGTGGGTTGGACCCCCTTTATTAGGCCCCCCTTGCTAGTAGTGGGTTGGACCCCCTTTATTAGGTCCTCCTTGCTACTAGCGGGTTGACCCCCTTTATTAGATCCCCCTTGCTAGTAGTGGGTTGGACCCCCTATATTAGGTCCCCTTTGTTAGTAGTGGTTTAGACCCCCTATATTAGTTCTCCCATGCTAGTAGTGGGTTGGACCCCCTTTATTAGGCCCCCCTTGCTAGTAGCGGGTTGGAGCCCCTTTATTAGGTCCCCCTTGCTAGTAGTGGGTTGGACCCCCCTTATTAGGCCCCCCTTGCTAGTAGCGGGTTGGACCCCCTTTATTAGGTCCCCCTTGGTAGTAGCGGGTTGGACCCCCTTTATTAGGCCCCCCTTGCTAGTAGCGGGTTCGACCCCCTTTATTAGGTCCCCCTTGCAAGTAGTGGGTTGGACCCCCTTTATTAGGCCCCCCTTGCTAGTAGTGGGTTGGACCCCCTTTATTAGGTCCTCCTTGCTACTAGCGGGTTGACCCCCTTTATTAGATCCCCCTTGCTAGTAGTGGGTTGGACCCCCTATATTAGGTCCCCTTTGTTAGTAGTGGTTTAGACCCCCTATATTAGTTCTCCCATGCTAGTAGTGGGTTGGACCCCCTTTATTAGGCCCCCCTTGCTAGTAGCGGGTTGGAGCCCCTTTATTAGGTCCCCCTTGCTAGTAGTGGGTTGGACCCCCCTTATTAGGCCCCCCTTGCTAGTAGCGGGTTGGACCCCCTTTATTAGGTCCCCCTTGGTAGTAGCGGGTTGGACCCCCTTTATTAGGTCCCCCTTGCAAGAAGTGGGTTGGACCTCCTTTATTAGGCCCCCCTTGCTAGTAGTGGGTTGGACCCCCTTTATTAGGTCCTCCTTGCTACTAGCGGGTTGACCCCCTTTATTAGATCCCCCTTGCTAGTAGTGGGTTGGACCCCCTATATTAGGTCCCCTTTGTTAGTAGTGGTTTAGACCCCCTATATTAGTTCCCCCTTGCTAGTAGTGGGTTGGACCCCCTTTATTAGGCCCCCCTTGCTAGTAGCGGGTTGGACCCCCTTTATTAGGTCCCCCTTTCTAGTAGTGGGTTGGACCCCCTTTATTAGGTCCCCCTTGCTAGTAGTGGGTTGGACCCCCTTTATTAGGTCCACCTTGCTACTAGCAGGTTGACTCCCTTTATTAGGTCCCCCTTGCTAGTAGTGGGTTGGACCCCTATATTAGGTCCCTTTTGTTAGTAGTGGGATTGACCCCCTATATTAGTTCCCCCTTGCTAGTAGTGGGTCGGACCCTCTTTATTTGCCCCCCTTGCTAGTAGCGGATTGGACCCCCTTTATTAGGTCCCTCTTACTAGTAGATGGTTGGACCCCCTTTATTAGATCCCCTTTGTTAGTAGTGGGTTGGACCCCCTATATTAGGTCCCCCTTGCTAGTATCGGGTTGGACCCCCTTTATTAGGCCCCCCTTGCTAGTAGCAGGTTGGACCCCCTTTATTAGGTCCCCATTGCTAGTAGTGGGTTGGACCTCTTTATTTGCCCCCTTGCTAGTAGTGGGTTGGACCCCCTTTATTAGGCCCCCCTTTCTAGTAGCAGGTTGGACCCCCTTTATTGGTCCCCCTTGCTAGTAGTGGGTTGGACGCCCTTTATTAGGTCCCCCTTGCTATTAGCGGGTTGGACCCCCCTTATTAGATCCCCCTTGCTAGTAGCGGGTTGGACCCCCTTTATTAGGTCCCCCTTGCTAGTAGCAGGTTGGACCCCCTTTATTAGGCCCCCCTTGCTAGTAGTGGGTTGGACCTCTTTATTTGCCCCCCTTGCTAGTAGTGGGTTGGACGCCCTTTATTAGGTCCCCCTTGCTATTAGCCTGTTGGACCCCCCTTATTAGGTCCCCCTTGCTAGTAGTGGGTTGGACCCCCTTTATTAGGTCCCCCTTGCTAGTAGTGGGTTGGACCCCCTTTATTAGGTCCCCTTTGATAGTAGTGGGTTCTCTAAACGGAGTTCATCAGATTATAAGTGGAGTGCCCCATCCAGGAAGTTGGAGTCCCGGCCCTCCCCGGTGACACATACTCTTGCGGTGACCCCCGGCCCGCATGCTGCCACCACTCTGCGTGTCACCGATTAATTGGATAAATAACGTTTGTTGTGATGAAGGAATCTTGGTCAGTATGGGGGGGGGGGTGGAGTGTCAGCTGGTTGGTCATCGTTCCCCGGAGTCCAGATCAAACACGGGCCTGGCAGGTATTCCCAGCGCTGGGAGTGTTTGATCCCCACCATTAACCTGACAGTGGTGCTAAGTACGCCGACTCTATTAATGCTCCACTTTCACGCCAGGCCTTCCTTCTCCCTTCTTTCCTGAGCTCAATCATTTCTCATCGATCGTTTCCTTCCCAGGGCCTTGCCTCCTCAACAAGCGTGCAAGTTCCCCTGCCCTCGCCTGCCAGGGCCCTCGGAAATCAATATGGAAGGAACAACCGGGGTCAGGGGTCAATGAGCTCCTCAGAAATGTGTCACTTGTCCTTGACTTCAGCGGCTTCGGCCCACACCGGCCCCTCTGACCCGTCACCGGCAGCTTGTCATCAACCAAATTTGACTCCATTGATCCAACGTGAGCGGAGGAAGGCTCGCCCCCCCCCCGGCCAGAGGGACCCTTAATAGCTCCCGAGCAACACGCTGCCAATGAGGGACATGAGAAACAGAGCAAAATACCGGACTCTGGTGCAGAAGAAGATCCTCGGACTGGACGGTGGATGGAGAAAATGGCAGGAATAACGGGCCGATTGGAGAAGACCCTCAGTCTGGATGGAGAATGGGTGCACCTTGCTAGTAGCAGGTTGGACCCCCTTTATTAGGTCCCCCTTGCTAGTAGCGGGTTGGACCCCCTTTATTAGGTGCACCTTGCTAGTAGCGGGTTGGACCCCCTTTATTAGGTCCCCCTCGCTAGTAGCGGGTTGGACCCACTTTATTAGGTGCACCTTGCTAGTAGCGGGTTGGACCCCCTTTATTAGGTGCACCTTGCTAGTAGCGGGTTGGACCCCCTTTATTAGGTGCACCTTGCTAGTAGCTAGTTGGACCCCCTTTATTAGGTGCACCTTGCTAGTAGCGGGTTGGACCCCCTTTATTAGGTGCACCTTGCTAGTAGGGGGTTGGACCCCCTTTATTAGGTGCACCTTGCTAGTAGGGGGTTGGACCCCCTTTATTAGGTGCACCTTCCTAATAGCGCTTTAGACCTGGTGAGAATAACGGGACAATTGGAGAAGGTCCTCTGTCTGGGCGGTTGATGGAGGACCTGATGGAAATAATTGGACAATTGGATAAGATCCCCGGTCTGGATGATGGATGAAGGACCTGGGGGGAATAACTGCACAATTAGAGAAGATGCTCCGCCTGGATGGTGGATGGAGACCCAGTGAGAATAACGGTACAATTGGAGAAGGTCCTCGGTCTGGACGGTGGATGGAGGACCTGGTGGGAATAACGGGACAATTGGAGAAGGTCCTCGGTCTGGACGGTGGATGGAGGACCTGGTGGGAATAACGGGACAATTGGAGAAGGTCCTCGGTCTGGATGGTGGATGGAGGACCTGGTGGGAATAACGGGACAATTGGAGAAGGTCCTCGGTCTGGACGGTGGATGGAGGACCTGGTGGGAATAACGGGACAATTGGAGAAGGTCCTCGGTCTGGACGGTGGATGGAGGACCTGATGGGAATAACGAGACAATTGGAGAAGGTCCTCGGTCTGGATGGTGGATGGAGGACCTGGCGTGAATAACGAGACAATTGGAGAAGGTCCTCGGTCTGGACGGTGGATGGAGGACCTGGCGTGAATAACGGGACAATTGGAGAAGGTCCTCGGTCTGGATGGTGGATGGAGGACCTGGCGTGAATAACGGGACAATTGGAGAAGGTCCTCGGTCTGGATGGTGGATGGAGGACCTGGCGGGAATAACGAGACAATTGGAGAAGGTCCTCGGTCTGGACGGTGGATGGAGGACCTGGCGTGAATAACGGGACAATTGGAGAAGGTCCTCGGTCTGGATGGTGGATGGAGGACCTGGCGTGAATAACGGGACAATTGGAGAAGGTCCTCGGTCTGGATGGTGGATGGAGGACCTGGCGGGAATAGCAGGATGATCAAAGAAGATTTGCAGCATGGTCAGACTGCATGTGTGTAATTGGAAGAGATTTGTCTCGTTTATCAGAATTCCCCCACTGACTGATATAATTGGGCAATTATTATCTGAAATATGTGAATGCAGCAAATGCAGTCATGTCGGTGTGGTGCAGTGTGAATGATAGCGGTATGGCAGTTTCTCGGAAGGACAATCCATGGCCTGGTCATGTCGGTGTGGCGCAATGGGAATGATGGCGGTATGGCAGGTTTCTCAGAAGAACAATCCGTGGTCTGGTCATTACGGAGTGGCGCAGTGTGAATGATGGCGTTATGACAGGTTTCTTAGAGGGACAGCCCATGGCCTGGTCATTACGGTGTGGCGCAGTGAGAATGATGGCGTTATGACAGGTTTCTTAGAGGGACAGCCCATGGCCTGGTCATTACGGAGTGGCGCAGTTTGAATGATGGCGGTATGGCAGGTTTCGCAGGCGGACAATCCGTGGCCTGGTCATTACGGAGTGGCGCAGTTTGAATGATGGCGGTATGGCAGGTTTCTCAGAGGGACAGTCCATGGCCTGGTCATTACGGTGTGGCGCAGTGAGAATGATGGCGTTATGACAGGTTTCTTAGAGGGACAGCCCATGGCCTGGTCATTACGGTGTGGCGCAGTGTGAATGATGGCGGTATGGCAGGTTTCGGAGGCGGACAATCCGTGGCCTGGTCATTACGGAGTGGCGCAGTGAGAATGATGGCGGTATGGCAGGTTTCTCAGACGGACAATCCGTGGCCTGGTCATTACGGAGTGGCGCAGTTTGAATGATGGCGGTATGGCAGGTTTCTTAGAGGGACAGTCCATGGCCTGGTCATGTTGGTGTGGCGCAGTGTAAATGATGGCGGTATGGCAGGTTTCGCAGGCGGACAATCCGTGGTCTGGTCATTACGGAGTGGCGCAGTTTGAATGATGGCGGTATGGCAGGTTTCTGTGCGCTAAGCTCCATCTATTTCTTCTTTCGGTGGGATTGGTGGTTTTGCAGTGTCATCTTCTTCCTCTCTAAGCAGGCGATGCGGGTTGCAGGCATTTGTCTTCCTGCACGCTCCATTTATCGCAGGAAGATGGCGGCGGCGGCGGCGGCTCGCTCCCTGGTCTCATCAGAGAGTCGCCATGCCCTGAGGATCAGATATTTAATGTAGACAGATGAGGAGACGGCGCTCGTCCTCTTCAGATCGGAAAGTTTTTAGTACATTCGTTAGAGATATGACCAGCAATTAAAATAGAAGACATGGTGTGGGGTGGGGGGGTCATCAGTTGGGAGTTCACGCCGAAACGTGGATGAGCTCAGCCTTCACTGATGAGCCCCGATGGCTCAGGTACATGCTCATTACCAGTCACACCCAGTATACCATTACAAGCACCAGTAATCTAGTACTGGAGATGGCGGGGGGAGAGGCGTGACGCCACGTACATCGCGTCCTCCAAGCGCCCCTCTAATACACACAATCAGCCTGAGTACTTCATTAAGTCTGCGCCGGTGTGAAAGGGTTAAACGGGTCATTTTCCCGGTGAGCGCTCCCAGACGTCTCTGTGAATGCCTTACAGCGAGCGCGGCTGCCGTCAGCCGGATGATAAACGGATCCCATTTATCCGGGGGTCTCCGGGAGCAATGGTGGGCAACGCCAGCTAATCACACCGACCCGCGTGTCCCTCCTAGTGAAGGGCAATGTGTGTGGGGGGGGGGTGGGGGATACAAGGAGATGGCGGAGAGCGCCCGCTAATTCCTGCGGCTTAATTAGTGAGAACGTCAATATATGCCAACGCGGCAAATGTGGAGACGCGTCCGCGGCGCCTGAGAATGACGTTTGGAGCAAACAACAGGGAATAGACTGTCTGATGATGTCACAGCGCTAGTTCACACCTGAGCGATATTTCCCCCCAAAAATGCTGCAACGCCGATCATCAACATTTCCATTATACTCAGAAGTTCCCCTCACACCTGAGCGCTGCATCACTCGGACAGAAAAAACATATACAGAAAAAAATGACTAGGGCCTGTCTACTACCCGGGGCTGACTAGGGCCTGTCTACTACCCGGGGCTGACTAGGGCCTATCTACTACCCGGGGCTGACTAGGGCCTGTCTACTACCCGGGGCTGACTAGGGCATATCTACTACCCGGGGCTGACTAGGGCCTATCTACTACCTGGGGCTGACTAGGGCATATCTACTACCCGGGGCTGACTAGGGCCTATCTACTACCTGGGGCTGACTAGGGCCTATCTACTACCCGGGGCTGACTAGGGCCTATCTACTACCTGGGGCTGACTAGGGCATATCTACTACCCGGGGCTGACTAGGGCCTATCTACTACCTGGGGCTGACTAGGGCATATCTACTACCCGGGGCTGACTAGGGCCTATCTACTACCTGGGGCTGACTAGGGCATATCTACTACCCGGGGCTGACTAGGGCCTGTCTACTACCCGGGGCTGACTAGGGCCTGCCTACTACCCGGGGCTGACTAGGGCCTGCCTACTACCCGGGGCTGACTAGGGCCTATCTACTACCTGGGGCTGACTAGGGCATATCTACTACCCGGGGCTGACTAGGGCCTGTCTACTACCCGGGGCTGACTAGGGCCTGTCTACTACCCGGGGCTGACTAGGGCCTGCCTACTACCCGGGGCTGACTAGGGCCTGCCTACTACCCGGGGCTGACTAGGGTAAGGTGACCAGATTTTTAAAATGAAATCCGGGGACATATTTTTTCTTTACTAGTAATGGCGGCAATCGGCGACCCTCTGCCTCTCAAGTCTTACTCTTCGGGCCCCTGGCTACTACTGGATGGGGAGCGGAGGAAGATCACTTTGCCAGGGAAGGCAAGGAAATAGGCAGGTGGCTGGCCAGGATTTGAGCCAAGGCAGAATAACATGTGAGCGGAGCGGAATGGGCATGCACCCGAAACTGAAGAAATATTCCCTCAACTCCGACCAATACATAATCATCAGAAAGGGGCACAGATAATGGGAAAAATACATCCCCCTTATGCGAGTAGGCACGGCGGAGCAGAGGGTGTGTAATTCAAATTTTTTTTTATTCTGCACTGACTTTCTTTGAAATTGCCCCTGCCCCCTATTAAATCCAATCTGGGGACAAAACCAGGGACAGACTTGGTCGGGGGACAGTGTCCTCAATCAGGGGACTGTCCCCTGAAACTGGGGATGTCTGGTCACCCTAGACTAGGGCCTATTTACTACCTGGGGCTGACTAGGGCATATCTACTACCCGGGGCTGACTAGGGCCTGTCTACTACCCGGGGCTGACTAGGGCCTATCTACTACCTGGGGCTGACTAGGGCATATCTACTACCTGGGGCTGACTAGGGCCTATCTGCTCCTGGGGCTGACTAGGGCCTATCTACTACCCGGGGCTGACTAGGACCTATCTACTACCTGGGGCTGACTAGGGCTATCTGCTCCCTGGGGCTGACATAGGCCTATCTACTACCCGGGGCTGACTAGGGCCTGTCTACTACCCGGGGCTGACTAGGGCATATCTACTACCTGGGGCTGACTAGGGCCTGTCTACTACCCGGGGCTGACTAGGGCATATCTACTACCTGGGGCTGACTAGGGCCTGTCTACTCCCCGGGGCTGACTAGGGCCTATCTACTACCCGGGGCTGACTAGGGCCTGTCTACTACCCGGGGCTGACTAGGGCCTATCTACTACCTGGGGCTGACTAGGGCATATCTACTACCTGGGGCTGACTAGGGCCTATCTACTACCCGGGGCTGACTAAGACCTATCTACTACCTGGGGCTGACTAGGGCCTAGCTACTCCCCGGGGCTGACTAGGGCTATCTGCTCCCTGGGGCTGACAAGGGCCTATCTACTACATGGGGCTGACTACGGCTATCTATTACACAGGGCTGACTAGGACCTATTTACTACCTGGGGCTGACTAGGACCTATCTACTACACAGGGCTGACTAGGACCTATCTACTACTCGGGGCTGACTAGGGCCTATCTAATACACAGGGCTGACTAGGACCTATCTACTCCCTGGGGCTGACAAGGGCCTATCTACTACATGGGGCTGACTACGGCTATCTATTACACAGGGCTGACTAGGGCCTATCTACTCTCCGGGGCTGGCTAGGACCTATCTACTACACAGGGCTGACTTGGGCCTATCTACTCCCCGGGGCTGACTACGGCTATCTACTCCCTGGGGCTGACTAGGACCTATCTACTCCCCAGGGCTGACTAGAGCCTATCTACTCCCCAGGGCTGACTAGAGCCTATCTACTCCCCAGGGCTGACTAGAGCCTATCTACTCCCCAGGGCTGACTAGAGCCTATCTACTCCCCAGGGCTGACTAGAGCCTATCTACTCCCCAGGGCTGACTAGAGCCTATCTACTACCTGGGGCTGACTACTAGGGCCTATCTTCTACCCGGGGCTGACTAGGGCCTATCTACTACCTGGAGGGGGAACTGGAGAGTCAGAACCCGGGGCTGGCTAGAGTCTATCTGGGTGGAGGAGGATACGCTGAGTGTGAATGGAGGGCGAAGCCCCTCATGGGGTATGTCGAGGGTGATACGCTGAGTATGAATGGAGCCCCTCATGGGGTATGTGGAGGGGGGGTAATATGCTGAGTGTGAATGGAGCCCCTCATGGGGTATGTGGAGGGGGAGTAATATGCTGAGTGTGAATGGAGCCCCTCATGGGGTATGTGGAGGGGGTAATATGCTGAGTGTGAATGGAGCCCCTCATGGGGTATGTGGGGGAGGGGGGTAATATGCTGAGTGTGAATGGAGCCGCTCATGGGGTATGTGGAGGGGGGTAATATGCTGAGTGTGAATGGAGCCCCTCATGGGGTATGTGGAGGGGGGTGATATGCTGAGTGTGAATGGAGCCCCTCATGGGGTATGTGGGGGGAGGGGGGTAATATGCTGAGTGTGAATGGAGCCCCTCATGGGGTCAGTGGGGGGAGGGGGTAATACGCTGAGTGTGAATGGAGCCCCTCATGGGGTATGTGGAGGGGGGTAATATGCTGAGTGTGAATGGAGCCCCTCATGGGGTATGTGGGGGGAGGGGGTAATATGCTGAGTGTGAATGGAGCCCCTCATGGGGTATGTGGAGGGGGGTAATACGCTGAGTGTGAATGGAGCCCCTCATGGGGTATGTGGAGGGGGGTAATACGCTGAGTGTGAATGGAGCCCCTCATGGGGTATGTGGGGAGAGGGGGTAATACGCTGAGTGTGAATGGAGCCCCTCATGGGGTCAGTGGGGGGAGGGGGGTAATATGCTGAGTGTGTCCCCTGTACATACAATGACATGGAGTGACACGCAGCCAGTAATCCATCATCTCACCTCTGACGGCTTTCTAATCACCACCACAGGCGGCTGATTAATGGGATCGGCACAAATGCAAATTAATGAGCCGTCAGCCTCCTCATCCCGTCCACACAATTCACCGTCTCCACCACTCAACTGTACACAGCGCCATCCATCGAGGGGCCCGTTCATGAGCGATCAAGGGGCCCATTCCTGATAGATCGAGGGGCCCATTCCTGATCGATCGAGGGGCCCATTCATGATCGATCGAGGGGCCCATTCATGATTGATCGAGGGGCCCATTCATGAGCAATTCGAGGGGCCCATTCATGATCGATCGAGGGGCCCATTCATGAGAGGTGGAGGGGCTCATTCATGATCGATCGAGGGGCCCATTCATGAGAGGTGGAGGGGCTCATTCATGATCGATCGAGGGGCCCATTCATGATCGATCGAGGGGCCCATTCATGATCGATCGAGGGGCCCATTCCTGATCGATCGAGGGGCCCATTCATGATTGATCGAGGGGCCCATTCATGAGCAATTCGAGGGGCCCATTCATGATCGATCGAGGGGCCCATTCATGATCGATCGAGGGGCCCATTCATGATCGATCGAGGGGCCCATTCATGAGCAATCGAGGGGCCCAGTCATGATCGATTGAGGGGCCAATTCATGGGAGATGGGTGGGCCCATTCATAATTTCTCCGACAACTGAGCACCTACCTGTCCCCCTGGGGATGACCAGCCTCAGTTTCTACCTACAACTGAGCACCTACCTGTCCTCCTGGGGATGACCAGACTCAGTTTCTACCTACAACTGAGCACCTTCCTGTCCTGGGGATGACCAGACTCAGCTTCCACCTACAACTGAGCACCTACCTGTCCTCCTGGGGATGATCAGACTCAGCTTTCACCTACAACTGAGCACCTACCTGTCCTCCTGGGGATGACCAGACTCAGCTTCCACCTAAAACTAAGCACCTACCTGTCCTCCTGGAGATTACCAGACTCAGCTTTCACCTACAACTGAGCACCTACCTGTCCTCCTGGAGATTACCAGACTCAGCTTTCACCTACAACTGAGCACCTACCTGTCCTGGGGAGGACCAGCCTCAGCTTCCACCTACAACTAAGCACCTACCTGTCCTCCTGGGGATGACCAGACTCAGCTTCCACCTACAACTTCAACTGAGCACCTACCTGTCCTTCTGGGGATGACCAGACTCAGCTTCCACCTACAACTTCAACTGAGCACCTACCTGTCCTCCTGGGGATGACCACACTCAGATTCCACCTACAACTTTAACTGAGCACCTACCTGTCCTCCTGGGGATGACCACACTCTGCTTCCACCTACAACTGAGCACCCACCTGTCCCTCCGGGAAAGACCTCGCCCTACCTCTTTACTTTGCTGCTGCTTCTTTATCACATTTTCTATTAGCAATTGCACTGGATTTTTTTTCACCAGGCAGTGTAGGCTTGTGCCTATAGATGTCACTGTGAGAGGGTCTCCCGGGGTCACCACAAGACTCTGGCTGCTCTTTTATATGCAAATTCAGATTTTCCTTTGATCTCCACTTAATGTGGGAACTGAACTCACAAAAGAGAAGATTTGCTCTGGAATGGGCGGCACTGAAGAGGTTAACAGTGATGGTTTAACCCCTCATTAACCACAAAGTCACACTAATCTCTGGTTTACATAAATAGATTCTATTCCAGTCTGTATTCAGAAAAGTCCTTCTGTAGCACTCCGACTCCTTTAAATCTGAAAGTTCCTTTTTTTGAGGCGGTGATCCGACTTCCTGCTCGATGGCGGCTACATCCGTTCTCCGGGGTCCCCCTGTGTGAAGGAACGCAGCCATTCTCTCCTTACAGGCTCTCTATAGGGACTATGACTTAGGGACTGTAAAGTATGGACTATGGGATTTGTAGAATACATCGAGCATGACCTCAGCTAATGTGCACAGCTCATTCCAAACAAACCGAATTGTGGAGGAAAGGGAAAGGATTGGGAGCATGCAAAACACAGTAAGAAACTCTGAGGTGGGTAGGGAATGCAACCAAGGGATGGTGCTCGGAGGTGGGTAGGGGGTGGAACCAAGGAATGGTGCTCGGAGGTGGGTAAGTGGTGGAAACAAGGAATGGTGCTCGGAGGTGGGTAGGGAGTGGAACCAAGGAATGGTGCTCGGAGGTGGGTAGGGAGTGGAACCAAGGAATGGTGCTCGGAGGTGGGTAGGGAGTGGAACCAAGGAATGGTGCTCGGAGGTGGGTAGGGAGTGGAACCAAGGAGTGGTGCTCGGAGGTGGGTAGGGGGTGGAACCAAGGAACTAGGTAGTGAAACCAAGGAATGGTGCTCAGAGATGGGTAGGGGTAAAACCAAGGAATGGTGCTCAGAGGTGGGTAGTGTGTAGAACCAAGAAATGGTGCTCGGAGGTGGGTAGGGAGTGGAACCAAGGAGTGGTGCTCGGAGGTGGGTAGGGGGTGGAACCAAGGAACTAGGTAGTGAAACCAAGGAATAGTGCTCAGAGATGGGTAGGGGTGAAACCAAGGAATGGTGCTTGGAGGTGGGTAGGGAGTGAAACCAAGGAATGGTGCCTCGGAGGTGGGTAGTGTGTAGAACCAAGGAATGGTGCTTGGAGGTGAATAGGGAGTGAAACCAAGGAATGGTGCTCGGAGGTGGGTAGTGTGTAGAACCAAGGAATGGTGCTTGGAGGTGGGTAGGGAGTGAAACCAAGGAATGGTGCTCGGAGGTGGGTAGTGTGTGGAACCAAGGAATGGTACTTGGAGGTGGGTAGGGAGTGAAACCAAGGAATGGTGCTTGGAGGTGGGTAGTGTGTGGAACCAAGGAATGGTGCTTGGAGGTGGCTAGGGGGTGGAACCAAGGAATAGTGCTCGGAGGTGGGTAGGGGGTGAAACCAAGGAATGGTGCTCGGAGGTGGGTAGTGTGTGGAACCAAGGAATGGTGCTTGGAGGTGGGTAGGGAGTGGAACCAAGGAATAGTGCTCGGAGGTGGGTAGAGGGTGAAACCAAGGAATGGTGCTCGGAGTTGGGTAGTGTGTAGAACCAAGGAATGGTGCTTGGAGGTGGGTAGGGGTGAAACCAAGAAATGGTGCTCGGAGGTGGGTAGGGAGTGAAACCAAGGAATGGTGCTCGGAGGTGGGTAGTGTGTAGAACCAAGGAATGGTGCTTGGAGGTGGGTAGGGAGTGAAAACAAGGAATGGTGCTCGGAGGTGGGTAGTGTGTAGAACCAAGGAATGGTGGTTGGAGGTGGGTAGGGAGTGAAACCAAGGAATGGTGCTCGGAGGTGGGTAGTGTGTGGAACCAAGGAATGGTGCTCGGAGGTGGGTAGTGTGTAGAACCAAGGGATTGTGCTCGGAGGTAGGTAGGGGGTGGAACCAAGGAATGGTGCTCGGAGGTGGGTAAGTGGTGGAAACAAGGAATGGTGCTCGGAGGTGGGTAGGGAGTGGAACCAAGGAATGGTGCTCGGAGGTGGATAGGGAGTGGAACCAAGGAGTGGTGCTCGGAGGTGGGTAGGGAGTGGAACCAAGAAATGGTGCTCGGAGGTGGGTAGGGAGTGGAACCAAGGAGTGGTGCTCGGAGGTGGGTAGGGGGTGGAACCAAGGAACGGTGCTCGGAGGTGGCTAGGTGGTGGAACCAAGGAATGGTGCTTGGAGGTGGCTAGGTAGTGAAACCAAGGAATGGTGCTCAGAGATGGGTAGGGGTAAAACCAAGGAATGGTGCTCGGAGGTGGGTAGTGTGTAGAACCAAGAAATGGTGCTCGGAGGTGGGTAGGGAGTGAAACCAAGAATTGGTGCTCGGAGGTGGGTAGGGGGTGGAACCAAGGAATAGTGCTCGGAGATGGGTAGTGTGTAGAACCAAGGAATGGTGGTTGGAGGTGGGTAGGGAGTGAAACCAAGGAATGGTGCCTCGGAGGTGGGTAGTGTGTAGAACCAAGGAATGGTGCTTGGAGGTGGATAGGGAGTGAAACCAAGGAATGGTGCTCGGAGGTGGGTAGTGTGTAGAACCATGGGCGTCCGCTCATAGGAGTAAGGGGGGGCCAGTGACCCCCCCTGGAATCGGCAAGGGTCTGCCATGCTTGCATCTCTAGCTGTGCTGACTCTCTGTGTTTGTGCGAGTTGGCTCCACAGCTGTTGCAAGATCAGTGTCACTGAGTTACAGAGCTCTTTACTGCCACCTCTGGCTGCTTCCTGCATGTGCACCCTCGTGTTTGCTTTGCTGCCTGTAATGTATTTTCAAAGGGACATGTGGAAACAGGACTTGGGAGAAGGAAGACCACCGTGACCTTACAAGTGGGGACTGTGAGTACAAGTTAAGGGAGAAGGCTTTATGGGATAATGACTAAGCCCCTCCCCTTCATGACATTGTCAAAGAAGCGGAGCATAGGTGACCGTAAAATTATGCCCCCCCCTGGAAAAAGTTCAGCGGACGCCCATGTGTAGAACCAAGGAATGGTGCTTGGAGGTGGGTAGGGAGTGAAACCAAGGAATGGTGCTCGGAGGTGGGTAGTGTGTGGAACCAAGGAATGGTGCTTGGAGGTGGGTAGGGAGTGAAACCAAGGAATGGTGCTCTGAGGTGGGTAGTGTGTGGAACCAAGGAATGGTGCTTGGAGGTGGCTAGGGGGTGGAACCAAGGAATAGTGCTCGGAGGTGGGTAGGGGGTGAAACCAAGGAATGGTGCTCGGAGGTGGGTAGTGTGTGGAACCAAGGAATGGTGCTTGGAGGTGGGTAGGGAGTGGAACCAAGGAATAGTGCTCGGAGGTGGGTAGAGGGTGAAACCAAGGAATGGTGCTCAGAGTTGGGTAGTGTGTAGAACCAAGGAATGGTGCTTGGAGGTGGGTAGGGGTGAAACCAAGAAATGGTGCTCGGAGGTGGGTAGGGAGTGAAACCAAGGAATGGTGCTCGGAGGTGGGTAGTGTGTAGAACCAAGGAATGGTGCTTGGAGGTGGGTAGGGAGTGAAACCAAGGAATGGTGCTCAGAGGTGGGTAGTGTGTAGAACCAAGGAATGGTGGTTGGAGGTGGGTAGGGAGTGAAACCAAGGAATGGTGCTCGGAGGTGGGTAGTGTGTGGAACCAAGGAATGGTGCTCGGAGGTGGGTAGTGTGTAGAACCAAGGAATGGTGGTTGGAGGTGGGTAGGGAGTGAAACCAAGGAATGGTGCTCGGAGGTGGGTAGTGTGTAGAACCAAGGAATGGTGCTCGGAGGTGGGTAGTGTGTAGAACCAAGGAATGGTGGTTGGAGGTGGGTAGGGAGTGAAACCAAGGAATGGTGCTCGGAGGTGGGTAGTGTGTGGAACCAAGGAATGGTGCTCGGAGGTGGGTAGTGTGTAGAACCAAGGAATGGTGTTTGGAGGTGGCTAGGGGGTGGAACCAAGGAATAGTGCTCGGAGGTGGGTAGGGGGTGAAACCAAGGAATGGTGCTCGGAGGTGGGTAGTGTGTGGAACCACGGAATGGTGCTTGGAGGTGGGTAGGGAGTGGAACCAAGGAATGGTGCTCGGAGGTGGGTAGGGGTGAAACCAAGGAATGGTGCTCAGAGTTGGGTAGTGTGTAGAACCAAGGAATGGTGCTTGGAGGTGGGTAGGGGGTGGACACAAGAGGTGACTCAGGATGGAGTTCCTGCACCTATTCTCTGAGAATAAAAGCCCTACCTGAAACCATAGAGTTCTGGCACTGAACCTATCCTGTACAGAACACAGAGTCTGGACCCTATAGAGACATCCAGAAATGAAGCGCACATGACCCCCCATTCCGAGGCATTTCTTCTGTACAGAACACAGGACGTGGACCCCCCAATCCCCTGTGTTCGGGCACTTGGACTTTGGGATGAGATCTACACTGAGGTCCAGGAACTTGAAGGAAGCACACAAGACCCCCCATCCCATGACTCCAGGCACTGGATCCCCTTCGGGCCCCACATTTGTCCTGGCTGTCTCTCACATTTATGGGACGATGCACTTGGTGTAAAGTTGTGGCGGTTAGTGGTGATCTATTTGGCACAACCACCAATATCTTCGTGGTGGGATGGTGGCAAAGCCCCCTCTCTGGCGCTCAGTGTTGTGTAACACGTCTTCAGCTCATGGTAATGGGCACAGCGGAGATGAATCACGTTCCCGGGGAGTGGAATTACCAGTCTGCCAGGGTGTAAAATGGCTTTTTAATGTATTTAACAAGCAATAAACAAATAAGCTTGGTGTAATTAATGCAGCCGGGTGGGGGGGCGGAGGGGAGGGGGGCGATTGGTTGAACAGGCCTATTGGCATGAAATGAGAGAGAGATATAGACACAGAACTGGTAGGGGGGGCGGGGGGGACAATGACAGATCCAGCCTCTGAGCCACCGCTGTGTCTTTCTACCCAAATCTCGGCATGCCCACTTGGTCCCAGCAAGAGGCCATTAACTTTCCATAGGGGGGATGAAAAGACCCTCATCTGGGGGCTGAGACAGGAGAGGTCTGTCAGCCTCCCTCAACAGGAGCGGGACGCAGATGGGACCGGCTGCTGCCTCGAAAAAATGAAAGCACATGGCCGTTCGGTGAGGGACATTAGCATGAAATAGATTGTGGAACAGATGACGTCCACCTCTGTGCCGCGACACCTCGGACCAAACACTTCCCATTCAGCTCCTCTCTAAGGGGTTTGTTTCTGGGACTTTGGGGGGGATCACACAATGAAGGTGACACTTGGGGGTGAAAGTTACACTTTATCTTCGGGGGAGTCTCTCTACGTCAGGGGTCTCCAAACTTTTTCAAACAAAGGGCCAGTCTACTGTCCTTCAGACTTTAGAAGGGCTGGATTGTGGCCAGCGGGGGTAGAAAATGTGCCGAGCCCAGCACCAGTGAGAATAAATATGGCCTCAGGGTTGGGGGTCAGTAGGAGGAGTAATGCCCCATTATTGGTATAAGTAGGAGGAATAGTATCCCATCATTGGTATCAGTGGAAAACCATTGCTGGTGTCAGTGGGAGGGATAGTGCTCTAAGGACCGGATAAAGGCTAGCAAAAAGTGCCACATCTGTCCCTTGGGCCGCAGTTTGGAGACCCCTGCTCTACGTCAGCGAGTGGAACCAAAGAATAGTGCTTGGAGGTGGGTAGTGGGTGAAACCAAGTAATGGTGCTCAGAGGTGGGTAGTGGGTGGAACCAAGGAATGGTGCTCGGAGGTGGGTAGTGGGTGGAACCAAGGAATGGTGCTCGGAGGTGGGTAGGGGGTGCAGAAAAGAAATGGTGCTCGGAGGTGGGTAGGGGGTGGCACAAGAAATGGTGCTCGGAGGTGGGTAGGGGGTGGAGAAAAGGAATGGTGCTCGGAGGTGGGTAGGGAGTTGAACCAAGGAATGGTGCTCGGAGGTGGGTAGGGGGTGGAGAAAAGGAATGGTGCTCGGAGGTGGGTAGGGAGTTGAACCAAGGAATAGTGCTTGGAGGTGGGTAGGGGGTGGAGAAAAGGAATGGTGCTCGGAGGTGGATAGGGAGTTGAACCAAGGAATGGTGCTCGGAGGTGGGTAGGGGGTGGAGAAAAGGAATGGTGCTCGGAGGTGGGTAGGGGGTGGCACAAGGAATGGTGCTCAGGGGTGGGTAGGGGGTGGAGAAAAGGAATGGTGCTCGGAGGTGGGTAGGGAGTTGAACCAAGGAATGGTGCTCGGAGGTGGGTAGGGGGTGGAGAAAAGGAATAGTGCTCGGAGGTGGGTAGCGGGTGGCACAAGGAATGGTGCTCGGAGGTGGGTAGGGGGGAAGAACCAAGGAATGGTGCTTGGAGGTGGGTAGAGGGTTGAACCAAGGAATGGTGCTCGGAGGTGGGTAGGGAGATGAACCAAGGAATGGTGCTCGGAGGTGGGTAGGGGGTGGAACCAAGGAATGGTGCTTGGAGGTGGGTAGGGGGTGTGTGGCAAACCTAGCCAGTTCTGGAACGCTGGACGTTACATGTCAAAAGGTTGTCTGTATTATAGGCTATGTATTCTGCTGGGTCTTATGTGGGCATAGTAATTGGTATGCTGGCAGCCGTAAGCCACTAGCATTCAAGTACTTTGTTTTATGCTGCCCAATCGGTGTTCGGCAGTTTTAAACTGAACTCCCACAACACATAACCCCAGACCCCAGCTATCAACCGACTTTTCCCTCGTGCAGCAATGCCTGATGGGAGAATTATCCAAAATGTTAAGTTCCCCATCTGGTCCTCCCTGTATTACCCCTGTTAAATCTATTTGGCTGTTTGGAAACCCCTTGCATGGGGAATTATATAAATATGGAAGCCTGTGAATAAAAAGTCAGTTGACTCTCAGAGCTGTGTTTCGTCCGGTTACTGGGTGGGATTTGGGACATTGCCTTACTTTTCAATGCTGACTGTGGATTTACCCTGGTTACAAGCGGAGATCGTGGAGTTTAATATTGTACTCCGCTACAGGGTGGAACCAAGGAATGGTGCTCGGAGGTGGGTAGGGAGTTGAACCAAGGAATGGTGCTCGGAGGTGGGTAGGGAGATGAACCAAGGAATGGTGCTCGGAGGTGGGTAGGGAGATGAACCAAGGAATGGTGCTCGGAGGTGGGTAGGGGGTGGAACCAAGGAATGGTGCTCGGAGGTGGGTAGGGGGTGGAACCAAGGAATGGTGCTCGGAGGTGGGTAGGGGGGTGGAACCAAGGAATGGTGCTCAGAGGTGGGTAGAGAGATAAACCAAGGAATGGTGCTCGGAGGTGGGTAGGGGGGTGGAACCAAGGAATGGTGCTCAGAGGTGGGTAGAGAGATAAACCAAGGAATGGTGCTCGGAGGTGGGTAGAGGGTGGAACCAAGGAATGGTGCTCAGAGGTGGGTAGAGAGATAAACCAAGGAATGGCGCTCGGAGGTGGGTAGGGGGGTCGAACCAAGGAATGGTGCTCGGAGGTGGGTAGGGAGATGAAGCAAGGAATGGTGCTCGGAGGTGGGTAGGGGGTGGAACCAAGGAATGGTGCTCGGAGGTGGGTAGGGGGTGGAACCAAGGAATGGTGCTCGGAGGTGGGTAGGGGGGTGGAACCAAGGAATGGTGCTCAGAGGTGGGTAGAGAGATAAACCAAGGAATGGTGCTCGGAGGTGGGTAGAGGGTGGAACCTCTACGTCATTATTTGCTGCACATCAGTCGTGAAAACGTCTTCCCGGAGTTTCTGGGTCGAAGTGAAGGCCACAAGCTTCTTCCTAAACTTCCTCTAAAATGATTGGACTGGAATCTCCCAGAAGATCTCCAGAGCCCTTCCTGGGCTGGACAGACTCCTCCCGGGCCTAACAATCGACCCAATGGAGGATTCAGTCAGTATTCATCCTGAAACCCCTACACAGTGGAGACATTGGCACCATTCTCCACTCGCCAATCCTAGCCGCTTGCCGACCAGCGCACGGCGATATACGTCAACACAATGGCAGTGCTGGGCAAATGGGCGTACCGGTATGTTCCCTTTAAGATGCGGCATTGTGGGCGCGTGCCCTCCCGTCGCAAGCTCCGTGAGTCCGACCGCGGGTCCCGCAGACTCGATGTTAGAGGGGGATACCTGCGATCGTCTCACGAAGAGGAAGAACGTGGAGATGCTGATGTAAACAAGGCATTTCCCCATTCTTCCTAGTGACAGGACACTGATCACCGCTCCTTGTAATCGGGAGCGGTGATAAGTGTCATGTCTCACGTAGCCCATGCCCCCCACAGTTAGAAACACATCCCTAGGACACACTTAAAGTTGAATTTCACCCAAAATGGAACCTCCACTTTTTGGAATCCCCCCCCCCCCCCCTCCGGTGTCAAATTTGGCACCTTTCAGGGGGAGGGGGGAGCAGATACCTGTGTAATACATGTATTTGCTCCCACTTCCTGGCATAGGTGATCGCGGTCACCTACACCACTTCCGCCTCCTATTCTGTCCTCCACCACTGTCTTCTGGGAAACACACAGGTTCCAGAAGACAGCAGGGACCAGTGAGGACGTGCAGCACGACTCGCGCATGCGCAGTAAAGAACTGGAAAGTGAAGTCTCAAGGCTGATTCCCTCACCAAGGTTGGCGGCAGGGGCAGCCGAGAGTCGAGCGATTGATCGGCTTCGGCTGCCAACATCTTGGGCACCCTGGACAGGTAAGTGTCCATTTATTTGTAGCTGCTGGCTTTCAATATTTTTTTTTTAAAACTCTCTTATCGGGAACAGCGATCAGTGATGTGTCACGGCAAGCCACGCCCCCTAACAGTTAGAAGCAATCCCTAGGTCACACTTAACCCCTTTAGCACCCCCTCCTGGTTAACACCTTCACTGCCAGTGTCATTTTTTTACAGTAATCGGTGCAATTTTATAGCACTGATCACTGTATAAATGACAATGGTCCCAAAAATGTGTCAAAAGTGTCTGAAGTGTCCGCCATAATGTCGCAGTCACAATAAAAATCATTGATCGCCTCCATAACTAGTAAAAAAAAAAAATAATAATAAAAATGCCATAACACTATCCTCTATTTTGTAAACGCGATAACTTTTGCGCAAACCAATCAATAAACGCTTATTGCGATTTTTTTAACGAAAATAGGTAGAAGAATACGTATCGGTCTAAACTGAGGGAAAAAAAATTATATATTTTGGGGGGATATTTATTATAACAAAAAGTATAAAATATTTTGCAATTCTTTCAAAATTGTCGCTCTATTTTTGTTTATAGCGCAAAAAAATAAAAATAAAACCCGCAGAGGTGATCAAATACCACCAAAAGAAAGCTCTATTTGTGGGGGAAAAAGGCGCAATTTTTGTTTGGGTACAAAGTCGCACGACCGCGCAATTGTCAGTTAAATCGACGCAGCGCCGAATCGCGAAAAGTGACCAGAGGGTCAGGAAGGGGGGTAAATTCTTCCGGGGCTGAAGTGGTTAATTCATTTTCGAAATTCGTTTTGTTTATTTGCTTTCGAATCGATTCAAAAAGTATTCGAATTTGAAGCGTTTTCCAATTTCCAAAAAGAATTAAATTTTTTTTTATAAAAATAAAAATAAAAATTCTATTCTATTTTATTCTCTTTAGGAAATCGGAAACGTTTTCCAATTCGGTTTTGAAATATATTCACATTCGAATTTCGTCCCACTTTTATTTTTTTTCGTTATTTTGGGATTTGTTTAAATTCGGTGCTATTCTAATTTGGAAATTCGGATACACCAATTTGGCCAGATTCAGGGAGACTTACGACGGCGTATCTACAGATAGGCCGTCGTAAGTCTGAATGTCCGCCGTCGTATCCTGGCGCCTGATACACAGAATCAGATACGCCGGGATCGAGCTGAGATACGAGCGGCGTAAGTCTCTTACGCCGTCATATCTTAGTTGCATATTTACGCTGGCCGCTAGGTGGCGCTTCCGTCGAATATGTAAATTAGTTAGATACGCCGTTTCACGAACGTACGCCCGGCCGTCGCAGTACTGATACGCCGTTTACGTAAGGCCTTTTCAGGCGTAAAGATATTCCAACAAAAAGATGGCGCAGCCAACGTTAAGTATGGACGTCGGGACCGCGTCAAATTTTATAAATTTTACGTCGTTTGCGTAACTCGTCCGTGAATGGGGCTGGACGTCAATCACATTTACGTGTAAACCAATGAGTCATAGCGGCGTCATTTGGAGCATGCGCACTGGGATACGTCCACAGACGGTGCATGCGCCGTTAGTAAAAAACGTCATTTACGTGGGGGGGTCACACTTAATTTAAAAAAAAACACGCCCACATCAAACACATTTGAATTCGGCGGGCTTACGCCGGCCCATTCACGCTACGCCGCCGTAACTTAGCTTTGTGAATACAGCACGTGCCTCACTAATTTACGGCGGCTTAGCGGATCCGAGATACGTTACGCCCACATAAAATTACGCCGCTCTACGTGAATCTAGCCAAATATACGCTTATTTATATTTTTTGGGGGATATTTATTATAGAAAAAAGGTAAAAAATATTGATTTTTTTTCAAAATATGTCGCTCTATTTTTGTTTATAGCGCAACAAAATAAAAACCGCCGAGGTGATCAAATACCTCCAAAATAAAGCTCTATTTGTAGGTAAAAAAAGACGTTGATTTTGTTTGGGAGCCACATCGCACGACCGCGCAATTGTCAGTTAAAGCGACTCGGCGCCGAATCGCCAACAAGGTGCTCTGGTCTTTGGCCAGTCAAATATTCACTCTATTTTTGTTTATAGCGGGGAAAAAAACAAAAAACGCAGAGGTGATCAAATACCACCAAAATAAAGCTCTAATGGCGCGTACACACAACTGTTTTTTATGACAAGGAAAATGCAATTTTTTAAAATGGTCATGTAAAACGGTCGTGTGTACGCTCCAGAGCACTTTTTTTCGACTAGAAAAATGGCCGTTAAAAATTTAGAACAATGCTCTACTTTTTCTCGTTGTTTTTCACGTCATGAAAAATGGTCGCGTGTAGGCTTTTACGAGGGGGGAAAAACCGCGCATGCTCAGAAGCAAGTTATGAGACGGGAGCGCTCTTTCTGGTAAAACTAGCGTTCGTAATATAGATAGCACATTCGTCACGCTGTAACAGACTGAAAAGCGCGAATCGTCTCTCTCTCGTCTTGTCCTACGTCTTGTCCTACGTCTTGTCCTGCGTCTTGTCCTACGTGTTGTCCTGCGTCTTGTCCTACGTGTTGTTGTACGTCTTGTCTTACGCGTTGTCCTACGTATTGTCATACGTCTTGTCCTACGCGTTGTCCTATGTCTTGTCCTACGTGTTGTCCTACGTCTTGTCTTACGCGTTGTCCCATGTCTTGTCCTACGTGTTGTCTTACGCGTTGTCCCATGTCTTGTCCTACGTGTTGTCTTACGCGTTGTCCCATGTCTTGTCCTACGTGTTGTCCTACGCGTTGTCCTATGTGTTGTCCTACGTCTTGTCCTACGTGTTGTCTTACGCGTTGTCCTACGTGTTGTCCTACGTGTTGTCCTACGTCTTGTCGTACGTGTTGTCGTACGTGTTGTCCTACATGTTGTCGTACGTGTTGTCCTACGTCTTGTCCTACGTGTTGTCCTACGTCTTGTCCTACGTCTTGTCGTACGTCTTGTCGTATGTGTTGTCCTACGTTTTGTCGTACGTGTTGTCTTACGCATTGTCCTACGTGTTGTGCTACGTCTTGTCGTACGTCTTGTCGTATGTGTTGTCCTACGTTTTGTCGTACGTCTTGTCCTACGTGTTGTCTTGCGCATTTTCCTACGTGTTGTGCTACGTCTTGTCGTACGTGTTGTCCTACATGTTGTCGTATGTGTTGTTGTACGTGTTGCCGTACGTCTTGTCGTACGTGTTGTCCTACGTGTTGTCCTACGTGTTGTCCTAAGTGTTGTCCTACGTGTTGTCCTACGTGTTGTCCTAAGTGTTGTCCTACGTCTTGTCCTACGTGTTGTCTTACGTGTTGTCCTACGTGTTGTCGTACGTCTTGTCCTACGTGTTGTCGTACGTGTTGTCCTATATGTTGTCCTACGTGTTGTCCTACGTGTTGTCGTACGTGTTGTCCTAAGTGTTGTCCTACGTCTTGTCCTACATCTTGTCCTACGTGTTTTCCTACGTGTTGTGCTACGTCTTGTCCTACGTGTTTTCCTACGTGTTGTGCTACGTCTTGTCGTACGTGTTCTGCTACATGTTGTCGTATGTGTTGTCCTATGTCTTGACGTACGTGTTGTCCTACGTGTTGTCGTATGTGTTGTGGTAGTGTTGTCTTACGCGTTGTCCTACTTGTTGTGCTACGTCTTGTCCTACGTCTTGTCCTACATCTTGTCCTACGTGTTGTCCTACGTGTTGTGCTACGTCTTGTCGTACGTGTTGTGCTACATGTTGTCGTATGTGTTGTCCTGCGTCTTGTCCTGCGTGTTGTCCTACGTCTTGTCCTGCGTCTTGTCCTATGTCTTGTCCTGCGTCTTGTCCTACGCGTTGACCTATGTCTTGTCCTACGTGTTGTCTTACGCATTGTCCTATGTCTTGTCCTACGTGTTGTCTTACGTGTTGTCCTACGCATTGTCCTATGTCTTGTCCTACGTGTTGTCATACGTCTTGTCCTACGCGTTGACCTATGTCTTGTCCTACGTGTTGTCTTACGCATTGTCCTATCCTACGTGTTGTCTTACGCGTTGTCCTACGTGTTGTCCTACGTGTTGTCCTACGTCTTGTCGTACGTGTTGTCGTATGTGTTGTCCTACGTTTTGTCGTACGTGTTGTCGTACGTGTTGTCTTACGCGTTGTCCTACGTGTTGTCCTACGTGTTGTCCTACGTGTTGTCCTACATCTTGTCGTACGTGTTGTCGTATGTGTTGTCCTACGTTTTGTCGTACGTGTTGTTTTTACGTGTTGTCTTACGCGTTGTCCTACGTGTTGTCCTACGTGTTGTCCTACGTGTTGTCCTACGTCTTGTCGTACGTGTTGTCGTATGCGTTGTCCTACATGTTGTCGTATGTGTTGTCCTAATGTCTTGTCCTACGTCTTGTCCTACGTCTTGTCCTACGTCTTGTCCTACGTCTTGTGCTACGTCTTGTCCTACGTCTTGTCCTACGTCTTGTCCTACGTCTTGTCCTACGTCTTGTCCTACGTCTTGTGCTACGTCTTGTCCTACGCGTTGTCCTACGTCTTGTCCTACGTCTTGTCCTACGTCTTGTCCTACGTCTTGTCCTACGTCTTGTCCTACGTCTTGTCCTACGTCTTGTGCTACGCGTTGTCCTACGTCTTGTCCTACGTCTTGTGCTACGTCTTGTCCTGTGTCTTGTCCTACGTCTTGTGCTACGTCTTGTCCTACGCGTTGTCCTACGTCTTGTCCTACGCCTTGTCCTACGTCTTGTCCTACGTCTTGTCCTACATCTTGTCCTACGTGTTTCTCGACGAGAAAAATGCTCATAAAAAATTTAGAACCTTCTCCACTTTTTCTCGTCGTTGTCGTGTCGTGTGTACGCTTTAACGAGAGGCGAAAAAACGCGCAGTGCTCTGGTCTTTGGCCAGCCAAAGGGTCCGGGGGCTGAAGTGTCTAGAGAAATACAAGGACCCCCTACAAACTCCACCCCTCTACGTCTCCTGGTCACATCAGAACCGCCACAAACCCGAGAGAATGGATTCCAAATATAAAAAGGAAAGAACTCTGGAGCCATTAAAGACGTCGGAGGAGGCAATAGAGACCTCCAGCTGCTTCCCGAAGGCTCTCGGCGGCGGCTCTTTAGAATAAGCCCCCCTAATGAATTCTTCATTGAGTCTTTGAAGAGAAAGCCGAGCTTGTTAGCCCCATTATGCCTCTAATTAACCTATTGTCAGGCGGCTCTGGGGGGCGTCCCGGCTACATGTTTGCCTTTCACACTGAGAGTTATCAATGATCCCTCTGAGATGCTTTTGTATCAGTAACTGAGATTGATTGAAGAGGACGAGGAGAAGGTCCCAGCGGACCCGACGCTCTGCCCCGGCTTCTCCGCCTTAACTTTTCTCCGGCTGTAATTTCCCAAGGACAGAGCCGGTGCCGGATAATAAATATTCATACCATCCAGGAGATCATTGCACTCATTAAGCTAATGAAGAAGGCAAGAAAATACAATTATTGACCCGCGCTCGCGCCGCGCTGAGCTGTTATTCTTTCCTCCAACGTAACGCAGCCTATCTGTAACACTAATGTGGGGCAGGGGCCACCCGGGGGGCATGAAGACTGGAGATTGGGACATATTTATAGCACAAACACCCGGGCATCATGTCAGCTCCCAGATATAGGACAATAAGAGCAATGTCATTTATTATAAGCATCCCTCGCACGGGGCCCCGGGCCTTCAGGGGCTTCACATCCAGCTGTGTGGTCAGGAAGGTAGACAGTCTGGGCCGCCGACCTCCATAGATATTTCCTATAAGATGTCCACAGACCCCGGAGTTACAATTCTTCACCTGTATGACACCCCAAAATCCCAGACCTCATATATCTCCTGTATGACACCCCAAAATCCCAGACCTCTTATATATCTCCTGTATGACACCCCAAAACCCCAGACCTCTTATATATCTCCTGTATGACACCCCAGACCTCTTATATATCTCCTGTATGACACCCCAAAACCCCAGACCTCTCATATATCTCCTGTATGACACCCCAAAACCCCAGACCTCTTATATATCTCTTGTATGATACCCCAAACACCTCTTATATATCTCCTGTATGACACCCCAAAACCCCAGACCTCTTATATATCTCTTGTATGATACCCCAAAACCCCAGACCTCTTATATATCACCTGTATGATACCCCAAAACCCCAGACCTCCTCTATATCTCCTGTATGATACCCCAAAACCCCAGACCTCTTATATATCTCCTGTGTGATACCCCAAAACCCCAGACCTCTCATATCTCCTGTATGACACCCCAGACCTCTTATATATCTCCTGTATGATACCCCAAAACCCCAGACCTCTTATATATCTCCTGTATGATACCCCAAAACCCCAGACCTCTCATATTTCCTGTATGACACCCCAAAACCCCAGACCTCTTATATATCTCCTGTATGATACCCCAAAACCCCAGACCTCTTATATATCTCCTGTATGATACCCCAAAACCCCATCATATATCTCCTGTATGACACCCCAAAACCCCAGACCTCTTATATATCTGCTGTATGACAACCCAGACCTCTTATATATCTCCTGTATGACACCCCAAAACCCCAGATCTCTCATATATCTCCTGTATGACACCCCAAAACCCCAGACCTCTTATATATCTTTTGTATGACACCCCAAAATCCCAGACCTCTCATATATCTCCTGTATGACACCCCAAAACCCCAGACCTCTCATATATCTCCTATATGACACCCAAAACCCCAGACCTCTTATATATCTCCTGTATGATACCCCAAAATCCCAGACCTCTCATATATCTCCTGTATGACACCCCAAAACCCCAGACCTCTTATATATCTGCTGTATGACACTCCAAAACCCCAGACCTCTTATATAGCTCCTGTATGACACCCCAAACCTCTTATATATCTCCTGTATGACACCCCAAAACCCCAGATCTCTCATATATCTCCTGTATGATACCCCAAAACCCCAGACGTCTCATATATCTCCTGTATGACACCCCAAAACCCCAGACCGCTTATATATCTCCTGTATGATACCCCAAAAACCACAACCACTCATATATCTCCTGTATGATACCCCAAAATCCCAGACCTCTTATATATGTCCTTATGACGCCCCACAACCCCAGACCTCTTATATATCTCCTGTATGATACCCCAACATCCCAAACCTCTTATATATGTCCTGTATGACACCCCAAAACCCTAGACCTCTCATATATCTCCTATATGACACCCCAAAACCCCAGACCTTTTATATATCTCCTGTATGACACCCCAAACCCCTCACCTCTCATATATCTCCTGTATGATACCCCAAAACCCCAGACGTCTCATATATCTCCTGTATGACACCCCAAAACCCCAGACCGCTTATATATCTCCTGTATGATACCCCAAAAAACCTGACCTCTCATATATCTCCTGTATGATACCCCAAAATCCCAGACCTCTTATATATTTCCTTTATGACACCCCAAAACCCCATACCTCTCATATATCTCCTGTATTGCACCCCAAAAACCCAAACCTCTCATATATCTCCTGTATGACACCCCAAAACCCCAGACCTCGTATATCTCCTGTATGACACCCCAAAACCCCAGACCTCTGATATATCTCCTGTATGACACCCCAGACCTCATATATCTCCAATATGACACCCCAAAACCCCAGACCTCTTATATATCTCCTGTATGATACCCCAAAACCCCAGACCTCATGTATCTCCTGTATGATACCCAAAAACCTCAAACCTCTCATATATCTTCTATATGACACCCCAAAACCCCAGACCCTTCATATATCTCCTGTATGATACCCCAAAACCCCAGACCTCTTATATACCTCCTCTATGATACCCCAGACCTCTTATATATCTCATGTATGACACCCTAAAACCCCAGACCTCTTATATATCTCCAGTATGATACCCCAAAACCCCAGACCTCTCATATATCTCCTGTATGACACCCCAAAACCCCAGACCTTTCATATATCTCCTGTATGATACCCCAAAACCCCAGACCTTTCAAATATCTCCTGTATGATACCCCAAAACCCCAGACCGCTTATATATCTCCTGTATGATACCCCAAAAAACCTGACCTCTCATATATCTCCTGTATGATACCCCAAAATCCCAGACCTCTTATATATTTCCTTTATGACACCCCAAAACCCCATACCTCTCATATATCTCCTGTATTGCACCCCAAAAACCCAAACCTCTCATATATCTCCTGTATGACACCCCAAAACCCCAGACCTCGTATATCTCCTGTATGACACCCCAAAACCCCAGACCTCTGATATATCTCCTGTATGACACCCCAGACCTCATATATCTCCAATATGACACCCCAAAACCCCAGACCTCTTATATATCTCCTGTATGATACCCCAAAACCCCAGACCTCATGTATCTCCTGTATGATACCCAAAAACCTCAAACCTCTCATATATCTTCTATATGACACCCCAAAACCCCAGACCCTTCATATATCTCCTGTATGATACCCCAAAACCCCAGACCTCTTATATACCTCCTCTATGATACCCCAGACCTCTTATATATCTCATGTATGACACCCTAAAACCCCAGACATCTTATATATCTCCAGTATGATACCCCAAAACCCCAGACCTCTCATATATCTCCTGTATGACACCCCAAAACCCCAGACCTTTCATATATCTCCTGTATGATACCCCAAAACCCCAGACCTTTCATATATCTCCTGTATGATACCCCAAAACCCCAGACCTCTCATATATCTCCTGTATGACACCCCAAAACCCCAGACCTTTCATATATCTCCTGTATGACACCCCAAAACCCCAGACCTTTCATATATCTCCTGTATGATGCCCCAAAACCACTGGATATTTTCTCTTTTTCCTGCCATTCTACATAAAACCCGAGAGATGGTTGTGTGTGAAAATCCCAGAAATACTCACACTGGCCCGTCTGCCACCAATGACCATCCCACATTGAAAGTCACTTATATCCCATGATTGGCACAGAGTCTGCATATGGTGGGCACAATGGCTGCATATGATGGGCACAGTTGGCTGCATATGATGGGCACAGTTGGCTGCACATGATGGGCACAGTTGGCTGCACATGATGGGCACAGTTGGCTGCATATGATGGGCAAAGTGGCTACATTTGATGTTTTTGTTTTAGTATTTTTCAAAAAATTTCAGTTCCTTTGCGCCCCCCCAAAAAATGTTGAGCACCAGCCGGCACTGGTGAACCATGTAGATGTAAAGGGGTCTGTATTGTATTTCCCATTGGAGAAGTCCCGGTGTTAATGTTTGTCGGATGGTTGTGTATGGAAAGGGTTAAGCATGCGGCGGAATATGTCCAGACGGTTATAAGACGCTCTGCGGGGAAGCGGAGGTTAATGAAAGCGGCCATAACTGACTATGAGGGAAGAAAAATGGGACCTCGGCGCGCTTCTCCATCTCAGATAATTCACTTTCTCCTCCGTCCATTATATTTCATGGTAAATCAGAGGCGCAATACGTTCCAGATTATTGCATCCATTTCTGTGCCGGCCTTAATGGCCCCAGCGGAGCGCCGGCCTCCCGACCACGGACCTCTAATTCTGCCGCCATGGCCGGAGTTGTACTTTCCTGTGATAAGTATCCTGGGCTGGCCTCGTGTTTATGGAGGTAATCTTCCTAGGCTGGCTGGAGGTGACTCTCCCCTCCGCAGACCATTTATCTCCCGCCTTTCCACCTTGTCAGTCCGAGCCAAACTCAATCCCGCCATCTTCCCGAGAAGGCTCCCTGCAGAGCGGACGGGTATATCGACCCCCCGCAGACAGGATGGGTATACCAACCCCCCCCAGACAGGATGGGTATACGACCCCCGCAGACAGGATAGGTATACCAACCCCCCCCAGACAGGATGGGTATACCGACCCCCGCAGACAGGATAGGTATGCCAACCCCCCCCCCCCCAGACAGGATGGGTATACCGACCCCCCGCAGACAAGACGGGTATACCGACCCCCCCCGCAGACAGGACGGGTATACCACAGGATGGGTATACCGACCCCCACAGACAGGACGGGTATACCGACCCCCCGCAGACAGGACAAGTATACCAACCCCCCCAGACAGGACGAGTATACCAACCCCCCGGCCGACAGGTCGGGTATACCGACTCCAGGCAGGCATGACGGGTATAC
This sequence comes from Rana kukunoris, assembly GCA_029574335.1. Lineage (NCBI taxonomy): Eukaryota > Metazoa > Chordata > Amphibia > Anura > Ranidae > Rana > Rana kukunoris. The sequence goes on from JAJQKJ010001889.1 coordinate 103,569, forward strand.
TGACCCCCGGTAGACAGGACGGGTATATAGACCCCCGGCAGACAGGATGGGTATACCGCCCCCCCTACAGACAGAACGGGTATACCAACCCCAAGCAGACAGGATGGGTATACCGACCCCCCACAGACAGGATGGGTATACTGACCCCCCACAGACAAGACGGGTATACCGACCCCCGGCAGACAGGATGGGTATACCGCCCCCCCTACAGACAGAACGGGTATACCAACCCCAAGCAGACAGGATGGGTATACCGACCCCCCGCAGTCAGGATGGGTATAATGACCCCCCACAGACAGGATGGGTATACTGACCCCCCACAGACAAGACGGGTATACCGACCCCCGGCAGACAGGATGGGTATACCGCCCCCCCTACAGACAGAACGGGTATACCAACCCCAAGCAGACAGGATGGGTATACCGACCCCCCACAGACAGGATGGGTATACAGACCCCCGGCAGGCAGGACAGGTATACTGACCCCCCTCAGGCAGGATGGGTATTCACCCCCCCGCAGACAGGATGGGTATACCGACACCCCGCCATTAAACGCAGCCACTGTGACCATCAATTGGCGCCAGTTTGCCCCATCAAACTAATGTCAGAGGTATTGCCAGGAGAAGGCCTAGCGGGGTCACAGGGCATTGCAGGGCCCACGTCATTATCAGGAATGGATGCCCCATGTAGGTAACAGGTCCTCTTTATTGGCGTTTTCTTTGCTGTGAAGAGTTCCTGGTATGGGTAGAATTCCTCCTTGATCGGCTCTCTGCCGGTCTTCTGAGGCGTTTTATAATTCTGTGTTTGGTGACTAATCTGTCTCTGGGGATTGCATGGTCTGCCCCCAGTCTGTCCCGCATAATGACGCCGTCCCTGGGGCCCATTCAATGTCTTCTTGCACCCAGTCTAAGAGCCGCCGGTCTCATTCCTCCAGCATTCAGATCCACGCCGATACTTGTTCTCCGTACCTGCTTATTATTGACTGTAACAGGTAATTTGGTGCACACAATAGGTAACACACACCGGCTCATGTCTGCTTGAGATCAGGCTGAAAAGAGGATTAACTTCTACTGGAGAAAATACCCTGAACCAATCGTCTGACGGGAAACGCTTTACAGGAAACAAGTTTACTGAGTAATAGATGAGATTATGTTCCCGCCGCCATCTCTGGACTGGTCCATCGTATGGCGAGGTGTTTGGTGACAAAGAGTGCGGTGGTGAAGCGCTGGATCCACTTATGAGTGGAAAATAGGCTTGCTAAGTAGTCCTTACAGGGAGCTTTCTGTCAACTGACAGTGTACCTGGAGGGTACAAATAGAATGTACAAGAATGAGAGCATCACAGGGTTGTATCAGGTCCAGAGGATATAGCCAACGCCTCTCAGGGGCTCTCAATTCCCCTTCTTCGGGTTTTATAATGGCTAATATTGGGTTGTTCAGTGAGAAATTTCCACACGCCTGGATCTGTGTGCCATCAAACCTGGCCTACATCCATGCCATCGATCCAGAGGCAGCAACACAGGGACCAGCTATGTGACTACATAGAAAAGAGCAGGGCTTTTTTTTTCAGCAGGAACGCGGGGAACACAGTTTTGGCACCTCCAGCTCTGAATGTATGTAATAGTGCTCGGAGGTGGGTAGGGGGTGGAACCAAGGAATGGTGCTCGGAGGTGACTAGGGGGAGGAACCAAGGAATGGTGCTCGGAGGTGGGTAGGGGAAGGAACCAAGGAATGGTGCTCGGAGGTGAGTAGGGAGTGGAACCAAGAACAGTGCTCCGAGGTGGGTAGGGGGAGGAACCAAGGAATTGTGCTCAGAGGTGGGTAGGGAGTGGAACCAAGGGACGGTGTTTAGAGGTGGGGAGTGGGTGGAATCAAGGAATGGTGCTCGGAGGTGGGTAGTGGGTGGAATCAAGGAATGGTGCTCAGAGGTGGGTAGGGGGTGGAGAAAATGAATGGTGCTCAGAGGTGGGTAGGGGATGGCAGAAGGAATGTTGCTCGAAGGTGGGTAGGGGGGGCAGAAGGAATATTGTTCGGAGGTGGGTAGGGGGTGGAACTAAGAAATGGTGCTCATAGGTCGGTAGGGGGTGAAACCAATGAATGGTGCTTAGAAGGTGGGTAGGGGGTGGAACCAAGGAATAGTGCTCGGAGGTGGGTAGGGGGTGGAACCAAGGAATGGTGCTTGGAGATGGGTAGGGTGTGGAACCAAGAAATGGTGCTTGACAGTGGCTAGGGGGTGGAGAAATGGAATGGTGCTTGGAGGTGGCTAGGGGGTGGAGAAATGGAATGGTGCTTGGAGGTGGCTAGGGGGTGGAGAAAAGGAATGATGCTCTGAGGTTGGGAGGGGGTATAACCAAAGAATGGTGCTCGGAAGTGGGTAGGGGTGAAACCAAGAAATGGTGCTCATAGGTGGGCAGGGGGTAAAACCATTGAATGGTGCTTGGAGTTGGGTAGGGGGTGGCCACAAGAGGTGACTCAGAAGCAGGGTGTTCCTGCACCTATTCTCTGAGAGAAAAAAAAAACGGGAAAAGAGTGATGTAAGAACTTGGCTGTGGCCTGCATCCATGGCATCCATCAAAAGGCAGAGGAACCAGCTCCATAATGGTGTCAAAAGGTCGGGCATCTATGCCAGTGATGGAGAACCTTGGCACACCAGGTGTTTTGGAACTACATTTCCCATGATGCCCAGCTACACTGCTGAGTGCATGAGCATCATGGGAAATGTAGTTCCAAAACATTTAGGGTGCCAAGGTTCACCATCACTGATCTATGTCATTCATTGAGAGGCAAGGCTTGAAAGACCACAATGATGACTTCATAGAAAAAAGTGATGTCAGAACGTCGGCCATGGCCTGCACCCATGGCATCCACCAAGAGGCAGCGACAGAGGGACCAGCTCTGTGACTACACAGAAAAGTGTGATGTTAGAACGTCGGCTATGGCCTGCATCCATTGAAAGCAAACACAGAAGGACCAACTCCATAGTGATGTCAAAAGGTCGGCAATGGCATCCATCCAGAGACGGAGATAGAAGGACCAGCTCTGTGACCACAAAAGGTTGAGTGATGTCAAAAGGTTGGCCAGACCTCCCGCCATGGCATTCATCCATCGAAAGGCAAACACAGAAGAACCAGCTCCATAGTGGTGTCAAAAAGTCAGGCATGGCCTGCATCCCTGGCATCCATTGAGAGGCAAAGACTGGAGGACCAGCTCTGTGACTGCATAGAAAATAATGATCGATCCTGGAAGTCGCACATCTATGGTACCCTGAAGAGGTGAATGAAATGGCAACCTCAGCCTGGACCCCGACAAGGCCACGCTTCCAATGCATTTCACTCCGCCCCTAGAGCTTAGTCATGACGGTGTGAAACGCGTTGAGGGTATGATCTGGTCGATGTCCAGGCTGAGGTTGTCACTTCATTCACCTCTCCGGCATATTATAGATGTGCAACTCCACTTTTTCGCTTGAATTTTCGCAGGAGCTAGGATGGGCTCCATCCCCTGTCAGCACTGTAGCAGCAGCTGCGGAAGCACCTTCTACATATCCCCCCTTCTCCACCGAGCCTGAGCGGCACACATACATTTCCCAGGTCTTAGAAAATAATGATGTCAGAACATCGGCCATGGCCTGCATCAATGGCATCCATGGAAAGGCAAAGGTCAGAAGGACCAGCATGGTGACTGCATAGAAAATAATGATGTCAGAACATTGGCCATGGCCTTTATCCATGGCACTCATTGAGAGTTGGAGACCATAGGTGTGCGCAGCCTTTTGCATTAGGGTGTGCACCTCAAAGCTCCTCTTCCCCCGCTCTCCATCCTGAAACAATGGGGGGGAGAAAGAGAGTACACAGGGGTGTCCGGGCAGCAGAAAGAAGAGGAACAGGGAAAGGAGAGGCGGCGGGGGAGGGGGGGGGGGTGATTTAGTGGAAACCATCTGTATGGGTTCCACTCTGGGAGCTGAATGTCAGCGAGAGGGAGAGGAGGGGAAGCCTACTTTCAGCTGCTGCAGGAGGAAAATACAGATCGGTTCCTCTAAATTGCACCCCCTCCACCACTCCTGTCCAGGTTTTCGGGTGGTCGGCAAGGAAGGATCATGGTTTACCTTTCACCTGCCTGCGATCAACAGGTAGATAGCTAGATTGACGAGTTGACAACCCCAGGATTAGGGTGTGCCCAGGCACACCTGGCACACCACCATGCACACGCCTATGGTGGAGACCAAGTAAACAACTCCATGACTCCATAGAACATTGTGATGTCAGAAGGGCGACCATCTTGTGGTGTGTGGTTTCCGCAGTGTGTTGTGCATCTCTCACATAATTGATTCATGAGACGTGAGAAGTGATAAGCAGTTTTTCAAATTGGCTCTCAAAGGGTTAGTTCTGCCTCTTGGGGTCGCATCATGACAGTGGCACCAAAATACAACATTCTCTAATGTAAATGGAAGTCTACAGAAGTGCGATGACCAGCGAGGTGCCATCGGAGGAGAGAAAGGCCTTAGCGGTCACATTGGCCCTGTAGGGGTTAATACGTCCATCCCTCTCCACCTTTACAGCCCTGTCCCCCCATAAACCTGGATCTGTAGACTTGCCCGTTGGCTGCAAGTTTTTATGTTGTGCTCCATCCGGCAGAAATGCTCGGCCTTGACGATGCGGTGATTTCATCACTTTACAAGCCGGAGATTGTCCTCTGCGTCTGGGGACCGCGTCATTTCTCTATCAGCACAACGGCCCATAAAACTCTGCAGTCTTTATGATATCATTTTATTCTGGAGACCTCAGTGACTGAAATTTACCCCGACAATCTCTGGAAGCGCTTTTCCGCTACTTTTACAGGACGGAGAGAAAAATGGACTCTTCAACATGATGATCCTCCAGACGCGGGCAGCTATTCACAAAGACGTTGTTTCCTGACAAGTATAATATTTCTTTTCTACTTGGTGCCGAGTTATTAAAAAAATACTTTGATAGTCATTCAGGAGAACAAGAAGAGTCTTCCTGCAGTGGGGGTTGCTGTACCATAAATGGGGGGGGGCACCTTTATTATGGGGGGGGGTGCTATTGGTAGGGTAGGTTATATGGGGGGCTTTGCAGCCTGATGCCCCCCATGATCTATCTTTGTAGGATGGCACAATGCCAGCGGACATCTCAATTGCTTGGATCCTGGTGTGTACTGCAGCCGCTGTAGGTTGAGTCCTTGGATGGGAAGATGGCAGTGGCCCTCCTCAGTAGGGTGTGAATACTGCATTGGCCATGTATTGACCTTTTCACTACTTAAATGGTGCACCAACCAACTTCTTAAATTGGTGCTGAGTTATTAAGAAACACTTTGATAGTCATTCAGAAAAACTAGAAGAGTCATTCTGCAGTTGGGGTTAGACCCTTATTATGGGGGGGGGGGGTGCTATAGGCAGGTATAGGCGGGCCTTATGCCCACCATGGTCTGTGGGATGGCACAATGCCAGTGGATATCTCCATTGCTTGGATCCTGGTGTGTACTGCTGCCGCTGTAGCCTCATTCCTTGCATGGAAGGATGTTGGTGGAAGAGACGTTTCTTGGTCATCTTCGGATAGGTTCATTATTGCATCATCCTGTTTTGGCAGTGGTCCTCCTTCATTGCATTGGCCATGTATTGACCTTTTCACCACTTAAGTGGTGGACCAACCAACTTCTTAAACTGGTGCCAAGTTATTAAGAAACACTTTGATAGTCATTCAGGAAAACTAGAAGAGTCTTTTTGCAGTTGGGGTTGCACCCTTATTATGGGAGGAGGGGGGTGCTATAGGTAGGTATAGGTGGGCCTGATGCCCCCCATGGTCTGTCTTTGTAGGATGGCACAATGACAGTGGATATCTCCATTGCTTGGATCCTGGTGTGTACTGCTGCAGCTGTAGGTATAGTCCTTGGATGGGAAGATGGCAGTGGCCTTCCTCAGTAGGGTGTGAATTATGCATTGGCCATGTAGTGACCGTTTTACCACTTAAATGGTGGACCAACCAACTTCTTAAAATGCTGAGGCTGACCGTACACATATACCTACCCCGATCCCTCAGGGTGGATATATGTGTACAGTCAGCTTCAGCAACTGCCCCTATACTCCCATCCTTCTTTTCTTCCACATATTAATTTGGATGATGGTACTTTTTTATGGTCTACTATATCATTCTATGTGAGGCTATACTCAAAAAAAATTTAACTTCTTAAATTGGTGCCGAGTTATTAAAAAACACTTTGACAGTCATTTAGGAAAACTAGAAGAGTCATTCTGCAGTTGTGGTTAGACCCTTATTATGGGGGGGTGATATAGGTAAGTATAGGCGGGCCTTATGCCCACCATGGTCTATGGCAGGGGTAGGCAACCTTGGCTCTGCAGCTGTTTTGAAACTACAAGTCCCATGAGACATTGCAAACCCTGACAATCGCAGGCATGAATCCTACAGGCAGAGGCATTATGGGATTTGTAGTTTCAAAACAGCTGGAGAGCCAAGGTTGCCTAACACTGGTCTATGGGATGGCACAATGCCAGTGGATATCTGCATTGATTGGATCCTAGTGTGTCCGGCCACTGTTGTAGCCTCATTCTTGGATGGGAGGATGTTGGTGGCAGAGGCGTTTCTTGGTCATCTTTGGATATTTATTATAGGAGGAGGGGGGTGCTATAGGTAGGTATAGTTGGGCCTTATGCCGACCATGGTCTGTATTTGTTGGATGGCACAATGCCAACGTACATCTCCATTGCTTTGATCCTGGTGTGTACTGCCGCCGCTGTAGGTTCAGTCCTTGGATGGGAAGATGGCAGTGGCCCTCCTCTGTAGGGTGTGAATTATGCATTGGCCATGTATTGACCTTTTCAGAACCTAAATGGTGGACCAACCAACTTCTTAAATTGGTGCAGAGTTATTAAGAAACACTGTGATAGTCATTCAGGAAAACTACAAGAGTCTTTTTGCAGTTGGGGTTGCACCCTTATTATGGAGGGGGGGGGGGTGCTATAGGTAGGTATAGGTGGGCCTTATGCCCACCATGGTCTGTGGGATGGCACAATGCCAGTGGATATGTCCATTGCTTGGATTCTGGTGTGTCCGGCCATCGCTGTAGCCTCATTCCTTGGATGGGAGGATGTTGGTGGAAGAGGCGTTTCTAGAGAATCCCAGAGTAAAGAAAAGAAAAATAATAAACGTAGGGCTTACGCGACTGGGGGAACAGGGTACAGTAACAGGGGTTGTTAGGATGCCTCTGAGTGGAGGAAAGGGAGGAAGAGGAGGAGTCAGCAACGAGTGGAGAGAAGGAAGGTCCCTCCCCAGCGTCGGTGTGACCCGGAGGAGACAGCTTCCCACCCACCCTCCTTGGTGTAGTAGGTATTTGGGTTGTCTCTCGTAACCGGTTTTCTTTCACAGAACGCTTGGATCCTTGGATGCCGTGGCAGTTGGTGGGTGTTGGTCTTTGCAGGTGAAGGAAGGAACCCCAGATAAGGAAGAATGCGGAGCCATCGGTGGTATGGGCCTGTTGGTGGTATTCCAGCTAATGTTGGTTTAGCTGGAATTTGGTTAAAGGGTGGCACTGCGGTCAGTGGTTTGGATGTCTCTGAGCCAGTATGTCAGGTGGAGGCCTATTTTTAGATAAAGGTACCGCAGTGCATTGTTATGATCGTCATGGGAATTCTGGGGGGTGTCCTGCAAAGACCAACGGGACTATTTGAGGTGGTTTAACAGATGTTGTAGATAGTTTTGTAAATTTGATTTAAGTTGTTAATAAAGGGGCAGCTACGGACAATATTTTACTCCAAAGCGGTGTGGTCTCCATTAATGGGGAAAGGGTAAGGGTAGTGTAGTGGGGCAGGGCCGTCTTTAATGTTGATTGGACCATGGGCAAAACATTTCTTGGAGGTGATTGCGATTGGTTGCCAGAGATATGACTAAACATGAGTATAGGGTGAAACGCGTCAGTGTGCCGTGACTTGTAGTGCTGTGTTGGATTTTACAATAAAGGCAATTTTATTCGGAGTGCGGTGGTCCAGAAGAAGTTCCTCTTTTTTTGCCTTGGTTGCCAGAGATGACAACATCACCCTGTTCTTCCTAGTGAGATATCACTGATCGTCTGTTCCCTCTCATCATGAACAGCGATCAGTGACGTGTCACGGCAAGCCACGCCTCCTAACAGTTAGAAGCACTCCCTAGGACACACCTAACCCCTTCGGCAGACCCTACAGGTTAACCCCTTCCCTGCCAGTGTCATTTTTACAGTAATCAGTGCCGATCCTGACCTCCCTGAGGCCCCAAGCAAAATGACATGTCACATTAAAGTTGAGAAGCAGGGGGGGGGGGGTGGCGCTGCTGACAGTGACATCATGTCGCATATTAAAGTTGAGAAACGGGAGATGGGGGGGGTTCTGCTGTCGGAAATGACATCTTACATTAAATTGAGAAGCGGGGGGGGGGTGCCGACTCCTTACCTCTTCTCCCGTGCAGCCAGCGAGTTGAGAGGCCGAAAATGACTTCTCACCAGGCGGGCCTCTAGTAATTTGGGGGGCCCTCTGCAGCTTTGTGGGGCCATAAGCGGCTTGCATAGTGAGCCTATAGGGCGGATCGGCCCTCCTGATCGCTGTATAAATGACAATGGTCCCAGAATGGTTTCAAAAGTGTGTCCGCCATAATGTCGCAGTCATGATAAAAATCGCTGATCGCCGCCTAGTATTACTAGTAAAAAAATATATTAATATAAACGCCGTAAATCTGCCCCCTATTTTGTAGACGCCATAACTTTTGCGCAAACCAATAAACGCTTATTGCGATTTTTTTGATGAAAAATAGGTAGAAGAATACGTATCGGCCTAAACGGAAGGAAAAAAATGTTTTTTATATATTTTTTGGGGGATATTTATTATAGCAAAAATTAAAAAATAAAAAGGTGTACTTCCAACAATCTGGCATGTAAGTTGCCACCATCCTTGGTAAATCAAAAAAAAGGAAATTTCCTTTAACAGCTTAACGCCCGCCGCACGCCTATATACGTCCCTGCCTACTAGAGGGTCGGAGGTCCGATCGGGGCCCCCTCCGCTGCGTGCGGCGGGCGGCTTACCTTAGGGAGCGATTCGACTCGAGGGGGCGGCGGTTAGTTTCTGTCCGTCCCCTCGTGATCGCTCCCAACCAATCCTGTGCGCCGCCGCCGTGTCACTTCCTCTGCCTGTAAAATGTAAACACTGGCAGAGGAAGTGATGCAGCTCTCATCTTGGCGGTATTTTCAAACCGCCGAGATGAGAGAAGAGATACAGTAAGTCGCACCAACACTACACTGACACCACACACATAGGCACATTTAACCCCTTGCGATCACCCCACCCCCCTGTCACACTGTCACTGATTGCAGTGATCATATATGTACTGATCACTGCATTTAGTGTCAGTGTGACAGTTACTGTGACAGGCAGTTAGTGTTAGGTTCAGGGTAGCCCCCGTACCCCCCCCCTAATAAAGTTTTAACCCCTTGATCACCGCCCTAGTTAACCCTTTCACTTCCTATTACCAGCGTCACTAAGCGATCATTTTACTGACCGCTGTATTAGTGTCGCTGTTGCCGCTAGGTAGCTATTTTTTTTTTTATTGCGATTTTTTTTTACTAAAGACATGTGGCTGAATAAATTTTGGCCTAAATGTTTGACTAAAATTTAGTTTATTCAGTTTTTCTTATAACAAAAAGTAAAAAATATTTTGAATACCACCAAAAGAAAGCTCTATTTGTGGGAAGAAAAGGACGCAAATTTTGTTTGGAAGCCACGTCGCACGACCGCGCAATTGTCTGGTAAAGAGACGAAGTGCCGAATTGTAAAAACACCTCTAGGCCTTTAGCAGCATATTGGTCCGGGGCTTAAGTGGTTAAAGAGTTGGGATTTTATGGGCAATAAATAGAATCAAAGAAATATATAAAAAATTAATACTAATATATATATATATAATATAAAAATATAATTTATATTTTATATATTATTTCTTAATTATTAATTTTTATATATTTCTTTGATTCTATTTATTGCCCATAAAATCCCAACTCTTTAAAGGAAATTTCCTTTTTTTTTTTTTTTTTATAAAAAAATATTGCATTTTTTTTCAAAATTGACACATTGGGCCAGATTCAGGTAGATGAGAGTATCTTTCCTCCGGAGTAACGCTTCTCATTTACGTTACTCTGACGACCCTTTCAGCGCAAGTCCTGTTATTCACATAGCAGTTGCGCGTAAACTTGCGCCAGAGTAACGATAATGCGCTGGCGTAACCCGACGCAAGGGGAAGTGGGTGTGATCATATGTAAATGATGGGCGGAGCCCAGCGCAGAGGCTTACGTTCAGCGCATCAACCACGGAGCATGCGCAGTGAGTGAGGCTCCACTCGCCCCCCTTGTGCGCATGCTCACAACTTCCGTCGGCACCACTTCACGGGAAACGTCAGCGCAATGCCATCCGTTGGGCGTTTAAATGCGCCCGTAGAAGCGCTATTTCGGCACTAAAGTATATCCTGCTCCCCCTCCCCGCAGTGAAGTTACTTTTGTTTTGAGATGGCTGCTCCCGTTCCCCGCAAACACACAGGAGAAAGCTGAACTTTAATGGCCAGGAGCTGTCAGCCGTCATCTCGGCTATGGAGACCTATGATGTCTTCCTCCATGGCTGTAAAAGTTGACAGACAAGCATGGACAGAGGTGTTGTCCTGCAAGTGGGGGTGCTCAGCTAGCTCTTATCGTCGGTAACGCTGCTGTAGCTGCTCTCCTGCTGACCTGTGGCCGTCTGGAGTAAAGATAAAGCAGCCTTTTGTAGAAATAACTTTGCGCCGGACGGACGAGATACGCGCGGCGCATGTAGCCAGCGTATGGTGCTAATCCGTTCGTGAATTGGGAAAAATCCCTCATTTGCATATTTGCAGGGGAAATCAATGGGCGCGACTGATGCGCCCAGCGAAATTAAGCGCTGACGATACTCTGGTGTCGGAACGTTCCGCCGGTCGCAAATGACCCGTTATTGGGCGCAACTAGTTTGGTGGGTACTGGCACATAGAAACGACGGCGCATCATCACAGTTACGCGGCGCATATCGAAATACTCCAGCGCAAGTGTTCGTGAATCTGGCCCTATATTTTTGTTTATAGCGCATAAAATAAAAACGCAGAGGTGATCAAATACCACCAAAATAAATCTCTATTTGTAGGAGAAAAAAAGGACGCCAATTTTCTTTGGGAGCCGCGTCGCACGACCGCGCAATTGTCAGTTAAAGCGAAGCAGCGGCGAGTCGCAAAAACTAGCCTGGTCCGTGGGGTGAAGTGGTTAATCGACCTTTTGACCACTTAAATGGTAGACCAACCAAACTTCCTAACTCGAAGTTTCCTCCGATAACGATCGATGAAGTCAGTAAACGGCCATCGAATTGTCCCCCTTTTTTTTTTTGCATCTCCTAAATTTTTGATGCTTTGTGACCATGAAGGCAGCAGCACCTTTGTTTGTGCTAATACACTTCCATGCATTGTTGGGCTGGGAATAATCGCTTTTCTTCGCCTACTTTTCAGAAGATCAAATAGACTTTAGGGCCGGTGCTGGGAGACGGAGCAGTTAATACAATAAGAGAAAGCTTAAGGAGAGCCGCTAAATCCTGGATATGTTTCTTATTGCATCCACTCCGAGAGGAAAGTTTGCATCTATTTTACTCCGGCTATTTTAAAGGCTGTCAGAGTTGGTTAGTCTCTCAAAATTAGTCCTTTGGATCATCTTCTTAGTAAAAACAAAATCGGAGCTTTTTTTTTTTTCCCAAGCAATAGCGGATTAGGGCGAGGAGCTTTGTTTAGCTAAAGCGAAGGATTAGAAAAGATTTGCCCTCATAAAGTTGTGGTTTGATGGTGCTTTTATCCCTAGATGTTGCTAAAGCTGTGTTGCTGCAGGATTAGAAGCGTACAAAGAGTTCCCTTGTGCTGTCTCCCAGGCAGGAGAGAAGGAGAAGGAGGGCCGCCCGGGCCAAGCCGCCCGGTCACAAAATCCAGACTTTAATTCCGATGACACAAACTTCTCCGGACAACTCCTGAATGCAGCATTTCCAAGACAACTAGTGGGAAGAGCCCGGCTCCGAGGGTTCAAACGCCTCTCGCTTCACCTCCATAGACCCGGCCCGGCCACCAGCTTGTCTCCTGATGGGGGGGGGGGGGGGGGGGGGGGGGAGAGAAGATGTCAATAAAGATCAGCAGAGGGTTTATCTGAGCGGTTTTGGGCTGCACCTGGAGACCACCGACCATCAAATATCGGCTCCACCTTGTAGGGTTCAGGACCTTCTTCACTTCCATCTTCCACAACCAGCTCAGGGCCTCCTCCACCTCCAACCACCACATCCAGCTCAGGGCCTCCTCCACCTCCAACCACCACATCCAGCTCAGGGCCTCCTCCACCTCCAACCACCACATCCAGCTCAGGGCCTCCTCCACCTCCATCCACCACATCCAGCTCAGGGCCTCCACCACCTCCAACCACCACATCCAGCTCAGGGCCTCCTCCACCTCCAGCTCAGGGCCTCCTCCACCTCCAACCACCACATCCAGCTCAGGGCCTCCTCCACCTCCAACCACCACATCCAGCTCAGGGCCTCCTCCACCTCCAACCACCACATCCAGCTCAGGGCCTCCTCCACCTCCAACCACCACATCCAGCTCAGGGCCTCCTCCACCTCCAACCACCACATCCAGCTCAGGGCCTCCTCCACCTCCAACCACCACATCCAGCTCAGGGCCTCCTCCACCTCCAACCACCACATCCAGCTCAGGGCCTCCTCCACCTCCAACCACCACATCCAGCTCAGGGCCTCCACCACCTCCAGCTGAGGGCCTCCTCCACCTCCAACCACCACATCCAGCTCAGGGCCTCCTCCACCTCCAGCTCAGGGCCTCCTCCACCTCCAACCACCACATCCAGCTCAGGGCCTCCTCCACCTCCAACCACCACATCCAGCTCAGGGCCTCCTCCACCTCCAACCACCACATCCAGCTCAGGGCCTCCTCCACCTCCAACCACCACATCCAGCTCAGGGCCTCCTCCACCTCCAACCACACACATCCAGCTCAGGGCCTCCTCCACCTCCAACCACCACATCCAGCTCAGGGCCTCCACCACCTCCAGCTGAGGGCCTCCTCCACCTCCAACCACCACATCCAGCTCAGGGCCTCCTCCACCTCCAACCACCACATCCAGCTCAGGGCCTCCTCCACCTCCAACCACCACATCCAGCTCAGGGCCTCCACCACCTCCAGCTGAGGGCCTCCTCCACCTCCAACCACCACATCCAGCTGGGCCTCCTCCACCTCCAACCACCACATCCAGCTCAGGCCTCCTCCACCTCCAACCACCACATCCAGCTCAGGGCCTCCACCACCTCCACTGAGGGCTCCTCCACCTCCACCACCACATCCAGCTCAGGGCCTCCTCCACCTCCAACCACCACATCCAGCTCAGGGCCTCCTCCACCTCCACCACCACATCCAGCTGGGCCTCCTCCACCTCCAACCACCACATCCAGCTCAGGGCCTCCACCACCTCCACTGAGGGCTCCTCCACCTCCACTGAGGGCCTCCTCCACCTCCACACCACACCACATCCAGCTCAGGGCCTCCTCCACCTCCAACCACCACATCCAGCTCAGGGCCTCCTCCACCTCCAACCACCACATCCAGCTCAGGGCCTCCTCCACCTCCAACCACCACATCCAGCTCAGGGCCTCCTCCACCTCCACCACCACATCCAGCTGGGCCTCCTCCACCTCCAACCACCACATCCAGCTCAGGCCTCCTCCACCTCCAACCACCACATCCAGCTGGGCCTCCACCACCTCCAGGGCCTCCTCCACCTCCAACCACCACATCCAGCTCAGGGCCTCCTCCACCTCCAACCACCACATCCAGCTCAGGGCCTCCTCCACCTCCAACCACCACATCCAGCTCAGGGCCTCCTCCACCTCCAACCACCACATCCAGCTCAGGGCCTCCACCACCTCCACTGAGGGCTCCTCCACCTCCACCACCACATCCAGCTCAGGGCCTCCTCCACCTCCAACCACCACATCCAGCTCAGGGCCTCCTCCACCTCCAACCACCACATCCAGCTCAGGGCCTCCACCACCTCCAGCTGAGGGCCTCCTCCACCTCCAACCACCACATCCAGCTCAGGGCCTCCTCCACCTCCAACCACCACATCCAGCTCAGGGCCTCCTCCACCTCCATCCACCACATCCAGCTCAGGGCCTCCACCACCTCCAGCTGAGGGCCACCACATCCACCTCCAACCACCACTCCAGCTCAGGGCCTCCTCCACCTCCACCACCACATCCAGCTGAGGGCCTCCTCCACCTCCAACCACCACATCCAGCTCAGGGCCTCCTCCACCTCCAACCACCACATCCAGCTCAGGGCCTCCTCCACCTCCAACCACCACATCCAGCTCAGGGCCTCCACCACCTCCAGCTGAGGGCCTCCTCCACCTCCAACCACCACATCCAGCTCAGGGCCTCCTCCACCTCCAGCTCAGGGCCTCCTCCACCTCCACACCACATCCAGCTCAGGGCCTCCTCCACCTCCAACCACCACATCCAGCTCAGGGCCTCCACCACCTCCAGCTGAGGGCCTCCTCCACCTCCAACCACCACATCCAGCTCAGGGCCTCCTCCACCTCCAACCACCACATCCAGCTCAGGGCCTCCTCCACCTCCAACCACCACATCCAGCTCAGGGCCTCCTCCACCTCCAACCACCACATCCAGCTCAGGGCCTCCTCCACCTCCATCCACCACCACATCCAGCTCAGGGCCTCCTCCACCTCCAACCACCACATCCAGCTCAGGGCCTCCACCACCTCCACCACCACATCCAGCTCAGGGCCTCCTCCACCTCCAACCACCACATCCAGCTCAGGGCCTCCTCCACCTCCAACCACCACATCCAGCTCAGGGCCTCCTCCACCTCCAGCTCAGGGCCTCCTCCACCTCCAGCTCAGGGCCTCCTCCACCTCCAACCACCACATCCAGCTCAGGGCCTCCTCCACCTCCAACCACCACATCCAGCTCAGGGCCTCCTCCACCTCCAACCACCACATCCAGCTCAGGGCCTCCTCCACCTCCATCCACCACATCCAGCTCAGGGCCTCCTCCACCTCCAACCACCACATCCAGCTCAGGGCCTCCACCACCTCCAACCACCACATCCAGCTCAGGGCCTCCTCCACCTCCAACCACCACATCCAGCTCAGGGCCTCCTCCACCTCCAGCTCAGGGCCTCCTCCACCTCCAGCTCAGGGCCTCCTCCACCTCCAGCTCAGGGCCTCCTCCACCTCCAACCACCACATCCAGCTCAGGGCCTCCTCCACCTCCAACCACCACATCCAGCTCAGGGCCTCCTCCACCTCCAACCACCACATCCAGCTCAGGGCCTCCTCCACCTCCATCCACCACATCCAGCTCAGGGCCTCCTCCACCTCCAACCACCACATCCAGCTCAGGGCCTCCACCACCTCCAACCACCACATCCAGCTCAGGGCCTCCTCCACCTCCAACCACCACATCCAGCTCAGGGCCTCCTCCACCTCCAGCTCAGGGCCTCCTCCACCTCCAGCTCAGGGCCTCCTCCACCTCCAGCTCAGGGCCTCCTCCACCTCCAACCACCACATCCAGCTCAGGGCCTCCTCCACCTCCAGCTCAGGGCCTCCTCCACCTCCAACCACCACATCCAGCTCAGGACCTCCTCCACCTCCAACCACCACATCCAGCTCAGGGCCTCCTCCACCTCCAGCTCAGGGCCTCCTCCACCTCCAACCACCACATCCAGCTCAGGACCTCCTCCACCTCCAACCAACACCTCCACCTCAGCTCAGGGCCTCCTCCACCTCCAACCACCATATCCAGCTCAGGGCCTCCTCCACCTCCAACCACCACATCCAGCTCAGGGCCTCCTCCACCTCCAACCACCACATCCAGCTCAGGGCCTCCTCCACCTCCATCCACCACACCCAGCTCAGGGCCTCCACCACACCCAGCTCAGGGCCTCCTCCACCTCCATCCACCACATCTAGCTCAGGGCCTCCTCCACCTCCATCCACCACATCCAACTCAGGACCTCCTCCACCTCCATCCACCACATCCAGCTCAGGGCCTCCTCCACCTCCATCCACCACATCCAACTCAGGACCTCCTCCACCTCCATCCACCACATCCAGCTCAGGGCCTCCTCCACCTCCATCCACCACATCCAGCTCAGGGCCTCCTCCACCTCCATCCACCACATCCAGCTCAGGGCCTCCTCCACCTCCAACCACCACATCCAGCTCGGGGCCTCCTCCACCTCCCCCATCCACCACATCCAGCTCAGGGCCTCCTCCACCTCCATCTTCCACATCCAGCTCAGGACCTCCTCCCCCCCATCCACCACATCCAGCTCAGGGCCTCCTCCACCTCCAGCTCAGGGCCTCCTCCACCTCCAACCACCACATCCAGCTCAGGGCCTCCTCCACCTCCATCCACCACATCCAACTCAGGACCTCCTCCTCCTCCACCTCCATCCACCACATCCAGCTCAGGGCCTCCTCCACCTCCAGCTCAGGGCCTCCTCCACCTCCAACCACCACATCCAGCTCAGGGCCTCCTCCACCTCCAACCACCACATCCATCCAGCTCAGGGCCTCCTCCACCTCCAACCACCACATCCAGCTCAGGGCCTCCACCACCTCCAGCTGAGGGCCTCCTCCACCTCCAACCACCACATCCAGCTCAGGGCCTCCACCACCTCCATCCACCACATCCAGCTCAGGGCCTCCTCCACCTCCATCCACCACATCCAGCTCAGGGCCTCCTCCACCTCCAACCACCACATCCAGCTCAGGGCCTCCTCCACCTCCAACCACCACATCCAGCTCAGGGCCTCCTCCACCTCCAACCACCACATCCAGCTCAGGGCCTCCTCCACCTCCAACCACCACATCCAGCTCAGGGCCTCCTCCACCTCCAGCTCAGGGCCTCCTCCACCTCCAGCTCAGGGCCTCCTCCACCTCCAGCTCAGGGCCTCCTCCACCTCCAACCACCACATCCAGCTCAGGACCTCCTCCACCTCCAACCACCACATCCAGCTCAGGGCCTCCTCCACCTCCAGCTCAGGGCCTCCTCCACCTCCAACCACCACATCCAGCTCAGGACCTCCTCCACCTCCAACCACCACCTCCAGCTCAGGGCCTCCTCCACCTCCAACCACCATATCCAGCTCAGGGCCTCCTCCACCTCCAACCACCACATCCAGCTCAGGGCCTCCTCCACCTCCAACCACCACATCCAGCTCAGGGCCTCCTCCACCTCCATCCACCACACCCAGCTCAGGGCCTCCACCACACCCAGCTCAGGGCCTCCTCCACCTCCATCCACCACATCTAGCTCAGGGCCTCCTCCACCTCCATCCACCACATCCAACTCAGGACCTCCTCCACCTCCATCCACCACATCCAGCTCAGGGCCTCCTCCACCTCCATCCACCACATCCAACTCAGGACCTCCTCCACCTCCATCCACCACATCCAGCTCAGGGCCTCCTCCACCTCCATCCACCACATCCAGCTCAGGGCCTCCTCCACCTCCATCCACCACATCCAGCTCAGGGCCTCCTCCACCTCCAACCACCACATCCAGCTCGGGGCCTCCTCCACCTCCATCCACCACATCCAGCTCAGGGCCTCCTCCACCTCCATCTTCCACATCCAGCTCAGGACCTCCTCCCCCTCCATCCACCACATCCAGCTCAGGGCCTCCTCCACCTCCAGCTCAGGGCCTCCTCCACCTCCAACCACCACATCCAGCTCAGGGCCTCCTCCACCTCCATCCACCACATCCAACTCAGGACCTCCTCCACCTCCATCCACCACATCCAGCTCAGGGCCTCCTCCACCTCCATCCACCACATCCAGCTCAGGGCCTCCTCCACCTCCATCCACCACATCCAGCTCAGGGCCTCCACCACCTCCATCCACCACATCCAGCTCAGGGCCTCCTCCACCTCCAACCACCACATCCAGCTCAGGGCCTCCACCACCTCCAACCACCACATCCAGCTCAGGGCCTCCACCACCTCCAACCACCACATCCAGCTCAGGACCTCCTCCACCTCCATCCACCACATCCAGCTCAGGGCCTCCTCCACCTCCAACCACCATATCCAGCTCAGGGCCTCCTCCACCTCCATCCACCACCTCCATCCACCACATCCAGCTCAGGGCCTCCTCCACCTCCATCCACCACACCCAGCTCAGGGCCTCCTCCACCTCCATCCACCACACCCAGCTCAGGGCCTCCTCCACCTCCAGCTCAGGGCCTCCTCCACCTCCAGCTCAGGGCCTCCTCCACCTCCAGCTCAGGGCCTCCTCCACCTCCAACCACCACATCCAGCTCAGGACCTCCTCCACCTCCAACCACCACATCCAGCTCAGGGCCTCCTCCACCTCCAGCTCAGGGCCTCCTCCACCTCCAACCACCACATCCAGCTCAGGGCCTCCTCCACCTCCAGCTCAGGGCCTCCTCCACCTCCAACCACCACATCCAGCTCAGGACCTCCTCCACCTCCAACCACCACATCCAGCTCAGGGCCTCCTCCACCTCCAGCTCAGGGCCTCCTCCACCTCCAACCACCATATCCAGCTCAGGGCCTCCTCCACCTCCATCCACCACCTCCATCCACCACATCCAGCTCAGGGCCTCCTCCACCTCCATCCACCACATCCAGCTCAGGGCCTCCTCCACCTCCATCCACCACATCCAGCTCAGGGCCTCCTCCACCTCCATCCACCACATCCAGCTCAGGGCCTCCACCACCTCCATCCACCACATCCAGCTCAGGGCCTCCTCCACCTCCATCCACCACATCCAGCTCAGGACCTTCTCCACCTCCATCCACCACATCCAGCTCAGGTCCTCCTCCACCTCCATCCACCACATCCAGCTCAGGGCCTCCTCCACCTCCAGCTCAGGGCCTCCTCCACCTCCAGCTCAGGGCCTCCTCCACCTCCAGCTCAGGGCCTCCTCCACCTCCAACCACCACATCCAGCTCAGGACCTCCTCCACCTCCAACCACCACATCCAGCTCAGGGCCTCCTCCACCTCCAGCTCAGGGCCTCCTCCACCTCCAACCACCACATCCAGCTCAGGACCTCCTCCACCTCCAACCACCACATCCAGCTCAGGGCCTCCACCACCTCCATCCTCCACATCCAGCTCAGGGCCTCCTCCACCTCCATCCACCACATCCAGCTCAGGGCCTCCACCACCTCCATCCACCACATCCAGCTCAGGGCCTCCTCCACCTCCATCCACCTCCATCCACCACATCCAGCTCAGGACCTTCTCCACCTCCATCCACCACATCCAGCTCAGGGCCTCCTCCACCTCCACCCACCACATCCAGCTCAGGGCCTCCTCCACCTCCATCCACCACATCCAGCTCAGGGCCTCCTCCACCTAAATCCACCAATTCCAGCTCGGGGCCTCCTCCACCTCCATCCACCACATCCAGCTCAGGGCCTCCTCCACCTCCAACCACCACATCCAGCTCAGGGCCTCCTCCACCTCCAACCACCACATCCAGCTCAGGGCCTCCTCCACCTAAATCCACCAATTCCAGCTCGGGGCCTCCTCCACCTCCATCCACCACATCCAGCTCAGGGCCTCCTCCACCTAAATCCACCAATTCCAGCTCGGGGCCTCCTCCACCTCCATCTACCACATCCAGCTCAGGGCCTCCTCCACCTAAATCCACCAATTCCAGCTCGGGGCCTCCTCCACATCCAGCTCAGGGCCTCCTCCACCTAAATCCACCATATCCAGCTCGGGGCCTCCTCCACCTCCATCCACCACATCCAGCTCAGGGCCTCCTCCACCTCCATCCACCACATCCAGCTCAGGGCCTCCTCCACCTCCATCCACCACATCCAGCTCAGGGCCTCCTCCACCTCCATCCACCACATCCAGCTCAGGGCCTCCTCCACCTAAATCCACCATATCCAGCTCGGGGCCTCCTCCACCTCCATCTTCCACATCCAGCTCAGGGCCTCCTCCACCTCCAGTTCAGGGCCTCCTCCACCTCCATCCACTACATCCAGCTCAGGGCCTTCTCCAAATCAACCTCATGGCATTCTCCACCTCCATCCACCACATCCAGCTCAGGGCCTTCTCCACCTCCATCTTTCACATACATAGGTACTAGAACCGCATGCACAGGGAGGTACTAGAACCGCATGCACAGGGAGGTACTAGAGCCCCCTACACTAAGAGGTACTAGAGCCACCTACACAGGGAGCTACTAGAGCCAAACACACAGGGAGGTACTGGAGTCGGACCAGCTAGGCGAGAATAGAGATGCGAGGAAGCTTTGAAGGGGAAGGTGTTTGAAGAGAGAGCCATACAGGGGATAAGTTCCAGTAATTGCCCCCCTGCTGCACCGATCACCCTGGTTGACTGCATCTGATTCAACCTGCTGCCTGGGCCAGGCCCCGTACAGGAGGACAGGTTGTACCCCCCTTATCTACGCCCCTGGTCGTCTCCTCTTCTAAGCCATTGACAGGTTCCATGTGTAGCTTCTATTACAGATACATCCTGGATCACTGATTGTGCAGGATAGTCAGACCACCATATCATACGACAGCATGTTCCTTCCCAGCTAGTTTATTATCAACAGAACAAACCTAAAAAAAATTGTTATTGTTCAAGCAACATCCGCCTTCTTCATCTTAATAGTTACTCATCTTGGACTTACTGGTGGCTACCTACCTTTTTTTACCATCCATAGATCACTATAGACCATCAGGGCTAGACTAGTGCAATGATTTTTCACACCCTAGGCGAAACCTAATTTTGCCACCCCCCTTGGCTCTCCCCCTGACTCCACCCCCTTTTCCCTGCCCATGTAAATCCTACCTTTTTAATGAAGTGCCCATCAAATGCAGCCTCACCAGTGCCCATCAAATGCAGCCTCACCAGTGCCCATCAAATGCAGCCTCAACATCGCCCATCAAATGCAGCCTCAACATCCCCCATCAAATGCAGCCTCACCAATGCCCATCAATGCTGCCTCAACATCGCCTATCAATGCAGCCTCACCAGCACCCATCAATGCAGCCTTACCATCACCCATCAATGCAGCCTACCAGTTCCCATCAAATGCAGCCTCAACATCGCCCATCAAATGCAGCCTCAACATCCCCCATCAAATGCAGCCTCACCAATGCCCATCAATGCTGCCTCAACATCGCCTATCAATGCAGCCTCACCAGCACCCATCAATGCAGCCTTATAATCACCCATCAATGCAGCCTACCAGCTCCCATCAAATGCAGCCTCCCAGTGCCCATCAATAAATGTTTGCTTGCTTCTATTTATTCAGGAGTCGGGACACAGACACAGTCCTTCCCCGCCGCTGCACCTCTGACACTATTTGTGAACGGAGCGGCGGCTGCCTGCTAATGTTGAGACATAGTTGATTGCTGCAGAGAGAAGAGAGTAGGAACCCCAGTGGCTGGGCGCCCTAGGCAGCAGGTTTGCCTAGTGGTAGCACCGGCCCTGTAGACCAGGGGTCTTCAAAACTTCCTTAAGAAAGGGCAAGTTCAGATGTTAGGGGGGCCGAACTGTGCCCAGTGGGAGTAAACGATGCCCAATCTTTTATATTAGGGGGATAAATAGTTGGTGTCAATGGAAGGAACAGTGCCCCATGGTTGGTGTCAGTGGTAGGAATAATTTCCTTAAGGGTCAGATAAAGGCAAGCAAAGGGCCGCATCCGGCTCCAGGGCCACAGTTTGAAGACCATAGACCAAGGATAGGAGGACAGTCCAGGTGTGGTCATTATCCCTGGAGAAACAGATGCATCTGCGTATTTTGTATCACGTTATTGTAAGTTTCTGTAGGAAGGTGATAAGGAAGGACGGTGGGGTTATGGTGGCCTGTGACACATGGGGGACAGAGGGGCAGGCTCCATTATTCTTCATCACAGCTTTGCTGGCTTAGCTGCTTCAAGAACAAAGTACAAGTCTTGAGTTGAGTACATATTGATTTGCCCACGGCCAGTAATAAAGGAAAAGTCCCCTACAGGTTATTGTGAAATATATTTATGCCATAAAAGCTGAGATAAGGACTTCTACAAGGTCTCCACATTCCCGAAACGCACGCGGGGCTTTGGAAAGTGTCTGAAAGTTTGAGTTGGCTCCCTGAATGTCCAGTTTATCCAGAAAAGGAAAGAGGGTCTGTGAAGAATCCCAAAATGAGATGTGGATGGATGGGTCTATAGGTCAGGCCAGGGGGCTTTTCTGTAGCAGAATAACTCTGGATCTCATTGGATCTCATTGGATCTCATTGGATGGTGGTCGGGGAGGAAGAATGATATTTGCCTCCTTGACTGCGAGCCTGCAGACTAAACCCATGGTATCCGGATTATAGCTCTTTGGAGTTCTTTGGTGCCTTTCAGACCATCCTGTTGACCGACTCTGTGATCTGGGAGGTCACGGTGAACATCACTCCATCCCTTTCCTGACCCCTCCCCCCCCCCCCCCCCTTGTTACTCTCCTTACCCAGTCCTTTGCTTCAGTGGCGGCTGGTGCTCAATTTTTTTTGGGGGCGCAAACAAATGAAAAAAAAACACAATTGCAGCCTCACTGTGCCCATCAAAGGCAGCCACTGTGCCATGCCATCAATTGCCACTGTGCCCACATCAATTGCCACTGTGCCCACATCAATTGCCACTGTGCCCACATCAATTGTTGCCACTCTGCCCACATCCATTGCCACTGTGCCCACATCCATTGACCCCACTGTGCCCACATTAATTGTCCCCCACTGGTGCCCACATCAATTGTCCCCACTGTTCCCTGTAAAATGCTGCCAGTCAGATTGCTCTCCCCCACCTGGCACTTACCTTTCTGGGGTCCGCCATCCTCCTTCCACTGTCCCTCGATGTCTTCTGCCGCCCTCGATGACGCTCCAGCCAATCAGGTTACGGATAAACAGAATCACTGAAACCTGATTGGCTGAGACGGCGTCAGTCTTATTCAAGGGACGTAGCCCACTACGTTCCGAGGTAAGACATCCGGGAGCTGAAGGACTGTACTGGGAAAGCCTATTAGAGCCGCTGGCTCTGACAGGCACTTCCCCACAGCCAACCAGCTGTCCTTAGTCAGATAATCGATGCCCTATGTCCGGTTATCTGACTAGGCTGGCCACAATAACATACACTCAGGCAATGCGTGAGTGTATGTTATTTGCGCGGTGCTGCAAAACAAATTTTTAAATGCCTTAAAGGGCCCGTTTTTTTTCCGTTTTTTTTAAACTACAGGAGGGGGGGCGGCGCCTGGGCGCCCCCTATGGACGGGCCGCCACTGCTTTGCTTATACCCCTCTATAACCTACTATTCTCTTTTCTACTCACGTGCTATTCTATGTTCTTTCTTTTTCCCTTCTGTTCTCTTATGCCACGCGGCTTCCTCTTTTTCTTACGGGAAGTTGGCCTTTAAAGGAGTTGTAAAGGAAAAAATGTTTCACCTTAATACAATCTATGCATTAAGGTGAAAAAACATCTGATGCTGCCGCCGCCCCCCCCCCCCCCCAGCCCCCGTTTTACTTACCTGACCCCTCGAAAGTCCTGTGCTCGGTCCCGAAATCCTCTTCGCCGCTCAGCCTGGCCGCTGATTGGCTAGAGCGGATGGATTGGGAGCAGCGCAGCCATTGGCTGGCACTGCTGTCAATCACATCCAGTGACGCGGCGTGCCGAGGGGCGGGGCCGAGTGATACAGCGAGCGGCCATAGTATCACGGGAGCGCACCCGCAACGACTCATCACCATGTGAGCGCTCTCGCATGACTGTGGTAAGTACTTGCGGGGAGGACCAGAGACAGCCGCCAAAGGGACCCCAGAAGACGTGGATCGGGGCCACTCTGTGCAAAAAGAGGTAAGTATGACATGTTTGTTTTTTTAAAGAATTTTTTTTTTTCCTTTAGTGACCCTTTAAGCTTAAAGGGGTTGTAACTTGTAAGGGTTGTTTTTTTTTTTCTTAAATAACAAACATACTATACTTACCTCCACTATGCAGTTCGTTTTGCACAGAGTGGCCCCGATCCTGGTCTTCTGGGGTCCCTCGGCGGCTGTCTCCGCTCCTCCCCGCAACCCTCATTCTGGGAAGCGCTCTCCCAAGGGGGGTTAGCTTGAGGGCTCGCTCCCGTGTGATACAGTGGCGGCCGTAGCTGCCAAGTGTATCACTCAGCCCCGCCCCCTGTCGCGCTGCATTGTTGGTTTGATTGACAGCAGCAGGAGCCAATGGCTGCACTGCTATCAATCTCCAATGAAGAGCCGCCTCAAGCTGTGGGGAAAGCATCGCGGGATCGCGCCCATAGAGTTTCGTGGCTCAGGTAAGTAAAATGGGGGGGGGGGCTGGGGGGCCCGCTAGTGCAAGGTGTTTTTTCACCTTAAGGTGAAAAAACACGAAGCTTTACAACCCCTTTAATTCTCTTCGTACATACTCAAGTATAAGCCGAGTTTTTCAGTAAAACATTTTTGTGCTGAAAATGCCCCCCCTCGGCTTATACTCGAGTCTGTTCCCTGATCAGCCCGTGTCATGTTAAGACGGCGGCCGACCAGTGTAAAAAAAGCCACGCCTCCTCCTGGTCCTGGTCCGTGATAGGGGAATACTCAGTTTCCCAGCAGTGAGATCAGCCCGTGTCATTCCGCCTATCACGGACATCCTCTCGTCCTCGTCCCACGGAGAGGATGTTCGTGATATTCGGAAAACTGAACACTGACTTACTGCTGGGAAACTGAGTGTTCCCTTATCACGGACCAGGACCAGGAGGAGGCGTTTTTTTTTTTTTTACACTGGAGCGCCGCCGTCTGAGTATGACACGGGCCGATCAGGTATGCAATGGGCACATGTGTATCTTATAATATGGAGACCAGAGCTTTGCTTCCAGTGCTATATGGTTATCTTATAATATGGAGGAAAGAAGTGAGGCTGCAATGGGCTGATCAGATATGTAATGGGCACAGTGAGGCTGCAAATGGGCACAGTGAGGCTGCAGATGGGCACAGTGAGGCTGCAGATGGGCATTGTTGACCAGAGGCGGCTCTTTAATTAGGAAAATTAGGCGGTCCCCTAAGGCCTTGCACTCATAGGGGCCCATCTGCCTCCTAACTTGCCCAATGCATTACCCCAGTTTTAAGGGACAGGGAGGGACCTTAACGCTGCTGTGCTCAGGCAGCGTTATGAGCCCTGACTCGGGGCCGCCAGCATCCCTAACAACCGGTGAATATCGGTGACATCACCCCTTGTGATGTCAATGACCCAGCATGCTCTCAGTCAATGTCGTCACAAGGGGAAGGTTCACCAGGTGACTTTACCGGGTGGCCCCCTGCCCCTTAGTTATTAAAGAGCAGGACCTGGGGGCCGCTTTTTTAAAGGTGGCTTTCAGATTCCGATAAGCCCCCTGCATGCAGACCCCCACAATAGCCAGGGTTGTGGGGAAGAGGCTCTTGTCCTTGAAATATTTTTTCCATCATGGGCATGAGTGGGGCCCCATGTCAAGTTTTGCCTAAGGCCTAATTTTGTATGGCGCACCAAATTTGATAATTTTCTGCTGTATGTCCTTGTACCTTGCCCAATATTCGGTTTGCCCATCTGTACCTTCATTATAAAAGACTGTAAAGCTCTAAAAATTAAAGATAATGGACCGTCAAGTAATTCTGCCACTGTATGGGTGCATGGCCCGGACTGGCCATAGGGCATACCAGGCATATGCCTGGTGGGCCGTGGCGGCCCGCGGCCACCAACGGCCCACGGCGGCCTGCAGGCCACATGTCACGTCTCCCCCCAGTGTAACATGCATGGGCTCAAGAACTGTAAGGGGGTGTCTGTGTAATGTAAAGCGGTCCAGAGCTATGTAATGTAAAGGGGCCCAGAGGTGCAAGGTGCTGTGTACTGTAAAGGGATCCAGAGGTGCAGAGTGCTGTGTAATGTAAAGGGGCCCAGAGGTGAAGGGTGTTGTGTAATGTAAAGGGGTCCAGAGGTGCAGGGTGCTGTGTAATGTAAAGGGGTCCAGAGGTGCAGAGTGCTGTGTAATGTAAAGGGGCCCAGAGGTGAAGGGTGTTGTGTAATGTAAAGGGGTCCAGAGGTGCAGGGTGCTGTGTAATGTAAAGGGGTCCAGAGGTACAAGGTGCTGGAACCCCACATCCCATCATTAAACGCTGGGCTGCTCAGTCTAAAATGCCCGGGCCTAGTTTTTGTTCAATTGGGCTTAGATTGGGTTGAATGGCTCAACGCTTCAGGATATTTGTAAAAATAATGGATCAGGGCCTCTGGTCTTTTGCCCAGCTTCAGGTCAAAATCCCTTCTCGTTACCCCAACACCTAACCTCCCCAGTTCCTATCACCCCTCCATTCCGTATAGAACGTCCCCTCCACTTCTGGGGAATTGCCCAATGTGATATCAATAAAGAGAACCGCTGGATATGGCCAGATAAGCCACTCAGCAGCTTGGGCTTGTTGCAGTTGAAATCTCTAACCCTCAGCCCCAAAAACATAATACTCTGACCTTTCAACTAACCCCAGATAGTAATATCTCAACCACCCCTATTCTTAACCCCTGACCCTCAACCTAATCCCTAATGCTAAGCAATAACCTTCAAACGTATCCTTATGCTAATCATTGTCACCCAACCTAACTCTTTCTACTAATTCCAAAGCCTCAGCCTATCCTCTAATGCTAACTCCTGAGTCCTGACCGTCAACCTAAACCCCTACTGCTAACCACTAATTAAAACCAACGGACCCCAACCAAGCCACCAGTGCTAAATCCAATCTCTGATATTGTCCCTTAACCTTTAAACTAACCACTGGTGCTAACCCATAAATTGTGACCTTAAATGCTTACCCCTAATACAGCCCTAACACATTACCCTCCCTAATCAATAAACTCAACCTAACAGCTAATGATGACTACAAATCCTAATGATAACCCTTATCCTCAACCTAAACCCAATGCTAACCCCTAACTATCAACCTAAACCCAATGCTAACCCCTAACCAACAACCTAAACCCAATGCTAACCCCTAACCAACAACCTAAACCCAATGCTAACCCCTAACCAACAACCTAAACCCAATGCTAACCCCTAACCATCGACCTAAACCCAATGCTAACCCCTAACTATCAACCTAAACCCAATGCTAACCCCTAACCAACAACCTAAACCCAATGCTAACCCCTAACCAACAACCTAAACCCAATGCTAACCCCTAACCACCAACATAAACACAATGCTAACCCCTAACCAACAACCTAAACCCAATGCTAACCCCTAACTATCAACCTAAACCCAATGCTAACCCCTAACTATCAACCTAAACCCAATGCTAACCCCTAACCAACCACCTAAACCCAATGCTAACCCCTAACCAACAACCTAAACCCAATGCTAACCCCTAACCACCAACATAAACGCAATGCTAACCCCTAACCAACAACCTAAACCCAATGCTTACCCCTTACCAACAACCTAAACCCAATGCTAACCCCTAACCATCGACCTAAACCCAATGCTAACCCCTAACCAACAACCTAAACCCAATGCTAACCCCTAACCAACAACCTAAACCCAATGCTAACCCCTAACTATCAACCTAAACCCAATGCTAACCCCTAACTATCAACCTAAACCCAATGCTAACCCCTAACTATCAACCTAAACCCAATGCTAACCCCTAACAACCAACATAAACACAATGCTAACCCCTAACCAACAACCTAAACCCAATGCTAACCCCTAACCAACAACCAACCTAAACCCAATACTAACCCCTAACCATCGACCTAAACCCAATGCTAACCCCTAACCATCGACCTAAACTCAATGCTAACCCCTAACCATCGACCTAAACCCAATGCTAACCCCTAACTATCAACCTAAACCCAATGCTAACCCCTAACCACCAACATAAACACAATGCTAACCCCTAACCAACAACCTAAACCCAATGCTAACCCCTAACCAACAACCAACCTAAACCCAATACTAACCCCTAACCATCGACCTAAACCCAATGCTAACCCCTAACCATCGACCTAAACCCAATGCTAACCCCTAACCATCGACCTAAACTCAATGCTAACCCCTAACCATCGACCTAAACCCAATGCTAACCCCTAACCATCGACCTAAACCCAATGCTAACCATGCAATTTATCCTCTAATGCTAACCTTTAAAAGAGAAGCTTAGGTTTTGTTTTTTAAGAATCATACTTAACTAGGTGGATGCTGCATCTGTCCCCCGCCGGCTCTTAGACTGAGAACCGAGCAATCCGAGACCATGCCGTTTCAGCAGAGAGGCTGAGCCAAGTGCCGGTCCAGGGTTGTGGGTGGATCACAACCATATAGTCGCGATCTTGACCGAGCCTCGACCATTTGTTTGACGTCAGCTGACAGCGGATTTCAGCCCGCTGCCTGCCGAAAACGGGTCACAGGAGTGCAATACAAACTGCACTCTTGTGATCCACAGGAGAAGTACAGCCAAACAAGTTTTCCCTGTACTTCTCCTTTAAGTATCACCCTGAAACCAGCATTTACCTTCAACCTAATCCCCAATGCTAACTACTCAACCTTACTCCTAATTCTAACTCCTGACTTTCAACCAAACCTTTAATGATATTCCGATATTCCCTGACCTTCATTCTAATCATCAATACTTATGCCCCGACCTTCAACCTAACTACCAATGATAACCTTGACCCTCATCCTAACCATGGAACACCTTATGGTAGTTCATTAACCTCAACTACTCCCTAGACGCCACCCAAGGCCTTAGTGCTAACTTCATCCTAGCCTCTAATGATGGCTCTTAACCTGTAACCTCAACCCTAGAGCTGACCCCCAATGTTAACCACCGAATCCAATCTAACCCATAAAGATAACTAATAAGCTTCTCCCTAATTCTGATACCAAACCCTGACTTCCAACCTAACTACCAATGATAACCTTGACCCCCATCCTAACCATGGAACACCTTATGGTAGTTCCTTAACCTTAACTAATCCCTAGACGCCAACCAAGGCCTTTCTGCTAACTCAATCCTAGCCTCTAATGATGACCTTCTAACACATAACCTCAACCCTAGAGCTGACCCCCAATGTTAACCACCAAATCCAACCTAACCCATAAAGACAACTAATGAGCCTCTAAATAATTCTGATACTAAACCCTGACTTCCAACCTAACTACCAATGATAACCTTGACCCCCATCCTAACCATGGAACACTTTATGGTAGTTCCTTAACCTCAACTAATTCCTAGACGCCAACCAAGGCCTTAGTGCTAGCCTCTAATAATGACCACCTAACCCGTAACCCCCAATGTTAACCACCGAATCCAACCTAACCCATAAAGATTATTAATAAGACTCGCCCTAATTCTGATACTAAGTGCTGACTTTTAACCTAACAACCATTGATAACCTTGACCCTCATCCTAACCATGGAACACCTTATAGTAGTTCCTTAACCTCAACTACTCCCTAGACGCCAATCAAGGCCTTAGTTCATCCTAGCCTATAATGATGACCCCTAACCTGTAACCTCAACCCCAAGGCTGGCCCCCAGTGTTAACCACCAATTCCAACCTAACCCATAAAGATAACTGATAAGCCTCTCCCTAATTCTGATACTAAACCCTGACTTTTAACCTAGCCTCCAATGCTAACCCTTGACTCCCTTCCTAACCAGCTAACCCTTTCTGCTAGTCCCTGACTGTCAACCGAAAATCTAATAACCTAAATCCTCAGACTAACTCCGATGACAGATGGAAATCCACAAACTTGACTATAGCTCCAATCTCAGCTCCAATATTACTTTTCTTCTTTGTCAAACTATTGAGAAAATATACAGTGCCTTGCAAAAGTATTCACCCCCCCCCCCCCCCCTGGCTTTTTACATTACAGCCTTTAGTTCAATGTTTTTTTGTTTTGTTTTTTCCATATATGTGATGGATCAGAACACAATAGTCTGGTGAAGTAAAATTAGAAAAAACATATACATAAAACTATTTTTCAGAAAAAAAATAAAAAAGATAATTGTCACGTGCGTAAGTATTTAACCCCTGTGGTATGAAGCCCATCAAAAGCTCTGGTGCAACCAATTACCTTTAGACGTCACATAATTAGTGAAATACTGTCCAGGGCCATCTTAATGCAAGGGCACTCCTGTACACTGCACAGGGACCCCAGGTATACATAGGGGGCCCCAACAATAATCTTGCATTACATCATACTTGCCAACTGTCCTAGATTATACTGTGCCCTCCTGATCCCAGTGTTGTGCCCTCCTGACCCCCTCTATACTGTGCTCTCCTGATCTCAGTGTTGTGCCCTCCTAACCCCCTCTACACTGTGCCCTCCTGATCCCAGTGTTGTGCCCTCCTGACCCCCCTATACTGTGCCCTCCTGATCCCAGTGTTGTGCCCTCCTGACTTCCCTATACCGTGCCCTCCTGATCCCAGTGTTGTGCCCTCCTGACCCCCCTATACTGTGCCCTCCTGATCCCAGTGTTGTGCCCTCCTGACTTCCCTATACCGTGCCCTCCTGATCCCAGTGTTGTGCCCTCCTGACCCCCCTATACTGTGCCCTCCTGATCCCAGTGTTGTGCCCTCCTGACTTCCCTATACTGTGCCCTCCTGATCCCAGTGTTGTGCCCTCCTGACCCCCTATACTGTGCCCTCCTGATCCCAGTGTTGTGCCCTCCTAACCCCCTCTATACTGTGCCCTCCTGATCCCAGTGTTGTGCCCTCCTGACCCCTTCTGTACTATGCCCTCCTGATCCCAGTGTTGTGCCCTCCTGACCCCTTCTATACTGTGCCCTCCTGATCCCAGTGTTGAGCCCTCCTGACTTCCCTATACCGTGCCCTCCTGATCCCAGTGTTGTGCTCTCCTGACCCCCTCTATACTGTGCCCTCCTGATCCCAGTGTTGTGCCCTCCTAACCCCCTCTACACTGTGCCCTCCTGATCCCAGTGTTGTGCCCTCCTGACTTCCCTATACTGTGCCCTCCTGATCCCAGTGTTGTGCCCTCCTGACCCACCTATACCGTGCCCTCCTGATCCCAGTGTTGTGCCCTCCTGACCCCCCTATACTGTGCCCTCCTGATCCCAGTGTTGTGCCCTCCTGACTTCCCTATACCGTGCCCTCCTGATCCCAGTGTTGTGCCCTCCTGACTTCCCTATACTGTGCCCTCCTGATCCCAGTGTTGTGCCCTCCTGACCCCTTCTGTACTATGCCCTCCTGATCCCAGTGTTGAGCCCTCCTGACTTCCCTATACCGTGCCCTCCTGATCCCAGTGTTGTGCTCTCCTGACCCCCTCTATACTGTGCCCTCCTGATCCCAGTGTTGTGCCCTCCTAACCCCCTCTACACTGTGCCCTCCTGATCCCAGTGTTGTGCCCTCCTGACTTCCCTATACTGTGCCCTCCTGATCCCAGTGTTGTGCCCTCCTGACCCACCTATACCGTGCCCTCCTGATCCCAGTGTTGTGCCCTCCTGACCCCCCTATACTGTACCCTCCTGATCCCAGTGGTGTGCCCTCCTGACCCCCTCTATACTGTGCCCTCCTGATCCCAGTGTTGTGCCCTCCTAACCCCCTCTATACTGTGCCCTCCTGATCCCAGTGTTGTGCCCTCCTGACCCACCTATACCGTGCCCTCCTGATCCCAGTGTTGTGCCCTCCTGACCCCCTCTATATTGTGCCCTCCTGACCCCCTCTATACTGTGCCCTCCTGATCCCAGTGTTGTGCCCTCCTGACCCACCTATACCGTGCCCTCCTGATCCCAGTGTTGTGCCCTCCTGACCCCCTCTATATTGTGCCCTCCTGACCCCCTCTATACTGTGCCCTCCTGATCCCAGTGTTGTGCCCTCCTGACCCACCTATACCGTGCCCTCCTGATCCCAGTGTTGTGCCCTACTGACCCCCCCCCCCCATACTGTGCCCTTTGTGTTGACTAGTCTTTGATTTATGGAATGTTTTCCTTTTGTAAAATCGATTTTGTTTTATTGAAAGTAATAATGAATATATGTTTAATTCTATTAACTAATTATCATTTATTTCTTGAAAGTAGGTGTGTAAATTTGGAAAAGCTGGTGGGGCCCCAGAGCATTACTTTGCCCAGGGGCCCGTGATGCTATTAAGACGGCCCTGATGATGTCCACCTGGGTGCAATCTAAGTGTCACATGACCTGTCATTACATAGACACACCTTTCTGAAAGGCCCCAACACCTAAGCAAGAGGCACCACTAACCAAACACTGCCATGAAGACCGAGCAACGAAGAGACAATGTTGGTGAGGAGTACAAGTCAGGGTCGGATTATAAAAAAATCTCCAAATCTTTGATTAACCCCTAGGAGCCCCATCAGATCTATCATCAAGAAATGGAGAGAACACGGCACAACAGCAAACCTGCCAAGAGACGGCCGCACACCAAAACTCAGGGACCGGGCAAGGAGGGCATTAATCAGAGAGGAGCACAGAGACCCTGGAGGTAACCCTGGAGGAGCTGCAGAGTTCCACAGCATAGACTGGAGTATCTGTACATAGGGGGACAATAAGCTGTACGCTCCATAGAGTTGGGCTTTATGGCAGAGTGACCAGAAGAAAGACATTACTTTCTGCAAAAAACAAAATGGCGGGTATTGAGTTTGTGAAAAGGCATGTGGGAGACTCCCAAAATGTATGGAGAAAGGGGTTCTGGTCTGATGAGACTAAGATCCAACATTTTGGCCATCAAAGAAAACACTTTGTCTGGCGCAAACCCAACACATCACATCACCCAAAGAACACCACCCCCACCGTGAAACATGGTGGTGGCAGGATCATGCTGTGGGGATGTATTTCAGCGGTCGGGACTGGTAAACCGGTCAGAGTTGAGGGAAAGATGGATGGTGATAAATACAGGGATATTGTTGAGAAAAACCTGTGGTTTGAGGCGAGGACGGAGGTTCACCTTCCAGCAGGACAATGACCCCAAACCATAGGCGTGCGCACAGGGTGTGCCTGGGCACACCGTAATCACCCCATGTGAATTAGCATTATCCGGGGGCGGCACCAGGTGGGTGATTGGGGGATGCCGGTGGCCATATAATGCTCCCAATCAACTGTCTCTCACCACCAGAGCCTCCTCCCTGTGACAGCAAGGGGGCATTCATGTGTGTTTGAGCTTTGGGGTGCACACCCTAATGCAATAGGCTGCGCACACCTATGCCCCAAACACACTGCTAAAGCAACACTTGAGTGGTTTAAGGGGAAACATGTAAATGTGTTGGAATGGCCAAGTCAAAGCCCAGACCTCAATCCAATAGAAAATCTGTTGTCAGACTTAAAGATTGCTGTTCACAAGCGCAAACCATCCAACTTGAAGGAGCCGGAGGAGTTCTGCAAGGAGGAGGAATGGGCAGAAATCGCAGTGGTAAGATGTGGGAAGATCATAGAGACTTATCCAAAGAGACTCTGAGCTGAGATAGGTGGCTCTACAAAGTGCTGACTTTAGGGGGGTGAATACTTTTCTGTTATTTTGTCCTATTTGTTGCTTCACAATAAAATAAAAATAAAAAATTCAAAGTTGTGGGCGTGTTCTGTAAATGAAATGATGCAAATCCTCAAACAATCCGTGTTACTTCCGGGTTGTGAGGCGACAAAACACAAAAAATGCCGAGGGGGGTGAATACTTTTGCAAGGCGCTGTAAAAAGGGAAATGAGCAGCGCAAATCAAAAAAATCCTGCAACCTCGTAGTAATAAATGGCACATGTGAGAGGAACAATCAATAAAGCCTGTGAATGTTATGCTATTGCCAGCAATATTCTCCATGTAACAATGTGTAGCCAGTGGTTCCCCCGTAGGGGCTGCTGAGCGATGGGGGCCCCACCTGTCACCCTGCGCGGCCCGGCATTCACTTCCAGACACCCAAAGACAATGAATAAGTCTGTCAGCTTTGTTTTTTTGTTTTTTTATTATTGAGGGATTGGAACTTGGATGGGGTTGAGGAATTTGTGGGATGCCCAATATATATATATTTTTCATTTTTTTAATTAAAGGGCCCAGAGGTCCCCCAGGGCCCTGCATGGCTACCCCCCTTTTTTATATATATAAATATTATTTTTATTTATTTTTTATTAAAGGGCCCAGAGGTCCCCCAGGGCCCCGCATGGCTACCCCCCTTTTTTATATAAGGGCCCAGAGGTTGGCTACCCCCCTTTTTTATATATATAAATATTATTTTTATTTATTTTTTATTAAAGGGCCCAGAGGTCCCCCAGGGCCCCGCATGGCTACCCCCCTTTTTTTTTATATATATATATATTTTTTTTTTATGTTTCTTTTTTGTAAGGGGCCCAGAGATTCACGCCCCCCGCGTCTCTCCATTTTCTCAATTAGAGGAGGCACCCCCCGCTTCTTGTTATTAAAGGGACGCTTGAAAAAGCATTCCACCTTCATGCGAGCGAGCTTGCAGGGTGGAAAGCTTTTCCGAGCGCGCTCCCGTGATACAGCGGCGGCCATAGCCGACGACTGTATCACTCGGCCCCGCCCCCCCGGCGCCGCGTCATCCGCTGTGATTGACAGCAGCGCCAGCCAATGGCTGCGCTGCTATCAATCCGTCCAGCCTAGCCAATCAACGGCCAGGCTGGGAACCGTGGAGGATCAGACGGACACGCGCGGGACTTTTGAGGGGTTCGGTAAGTCAAACGGGGGTTCAGGCGGGGCCGGTACAGTCGGATGTTTTTTCACCTTAATGCATAGGATGCATTAAGGTAAAAAACATTTACCTTTACAACCCCTTTAACTTCATATGATTAGAATTAATAGCAAAATATATGTATAGTTTATACTATAAATAAAAATTGCTAAAGTGTTGGGGTTTGACTTGAAGAAAAGGTGGCGACCCGACTCTACATCCACATCAGACTGCGCACTTCCTCCCCAGCTCTCCCGACTGTGCCTGCCAATTACCGACACCTGGTGGATCCGTCCTGGAGTATTCCCTGCCGTCCTCTCCTGCTCCTGTTCAGGACACCCCCCTGGGTTGTATGGGGTTCCTGTACAGCTCCGAGCCCCCTGGCCCAAGGACCCCCCCCCCCCCCAAGACTGGGGAGCTCCCTCCAAGACCCCGACAGCCTAACATCCATCTCCAGTTCTTCCACCTGAACCTCCTTAGCTGGTATGACTCTAGGTATTTAAAGTGGTTGTAATCCCTTACAACACACTTTATGCTACAGGTAATCCTATAATAAGGCCGACCTGTAGCTACCCAGGAGATCTCCTAAACCTGCACAGTTTAGGAGATATCACATGTCCCCTGCATGCGCCGATGTCCCCGGCACATGCAAACTGGGGCAAACTGAAGCAATGGCTCCTATGTGCCGTTGCTTCAGTCTGCGTGCCGGTATCGGCGGCTCCTGCGTGCATGCGCAGGAGTGACGTCATCGCGGCTCCGCTCAATCACGGCGCAGGAGACGAGATACCCGGAAGTAACTCCAGGACGACATGTCAGCGGTAGGGATGAGCCGAACACCCCCCTTATTCCCCTTGCACTAGAACCTGCGAACAGACCAAAAGTTTGTGTGAACTTTAGAACCCTGTTAAAGTCTATGGGACTCGAACGTTTGAAATCTAAAGTACTAATTTTAAAGGCTAATATGCAAGTTATTGTCCTAAAAAGTGTTTGGGGACCCGGGTCCTGCCCCAGGGGAGTGTTTGGGGACCTGGGTCCTGTCCCAGGGGAGTGTTTGGGGACCCGGGTCCTGCCCCAGGGGAGTGTTTGGGGACCCGGGTCCTGCACCAGGGGAGTGTTTGGAGACCCGGGTCCTGCCCCAGGGGAGTGTTTGGGGCCCGGGTCCTGCCCCAGGGGAGTGTTTGGGGACCCGGGTCCTGCCCCAGGGGAGTGTTTGGGGACCCGGGTCCTGCCCCCGGGGGAGTGTTTGGGGACCCGGGTCCTGCCCCAGGGGAGTGTTTGGGGACCCGGGTCCTGCCCCAGGGGAGTGTTTGGAGACCCGGGTCCTGCACCAGGGGAGTGTTTGGAGACCCGGGTCCTGCCCCAGGGGAGTGTTTGGGGCCCGGGTCCTGCCCCAGGGGAGTGTTTGGGGACCCGGGTCCTGCCCCAGGGGAGTGTTTGGGGACCCGGGTCCTGCCCCCGGGGGAGTGTTTGGGGACCCGGGTCCTGCCCCAGGGGAGTGTTTGGGGACCCGGGTCCTGCCCCGGGGGGGAGTGTTTGGGGACCTGGGTCCTGCCCCAGGGGAGTGTTTGGGGACCTGGGTCCTGCCCCAGGGGAGTGTTAGGGGACCTGGGTCCTGCCCCAGGGGAGTGTTTGGGGACCCGGGTCCTGCCCAAGGGAGTGGACCGATGGACCGTTTCAGCAGACATCTCCGCTCGTGTGTATGGGCTAGCGGACAGATTTCTCCACCCGACAGATTTCAAAGCATGCTTTGAAATCTATCCGGTGGGAATCTGTCCGCCCGACATGTCTGCTGGTTAGTACCAGTAAAAGAAATGTCACAGCTTCAGCAGCGTCCTTCGCCGGTGGAGAGAGGCGGCCGGCGATGCTGCGCTCTGGATTCCGGACAATCTTCTAATTTCATTTCAGAGGGTCTGGAACATGTATGATGTATAAGGCTCTATAGGTGAGGGTCTGGAACATGTATGATGTATAAGGCTCTATAGGTGAGGGTCTGGAACATGTATGATGTATAAGGCTCTATAGGCGAGGGTCTGGAACATGTATGATGTATAAGGCTCTATAGGTGAGGGTCTGGAACATGTATGATGTATAAGGCTCTGTAGGTGAGGGTCTGGAACGTGTATGATGTATAAGGATCTATAGGCGAGGACCTGGAACATGTATGATGTATAGGGCTCTATAGGTGAGGGTCTGGAACATGTATGATGTATAAGGCTCTGTAGGTGAGGGTCTGGAACGTGTATGATGTATAAGGCTCTATAGGCGAGGACCTGGAACATGTATGATGTATAAGGCTCTATAGGTGAGGGTCTGGAACATGTATGATGTATAAGGCTCTGTAGGTGAGGGTCTGGAACGTGTATGATGTATAAGGCTCTGTAGGTGAGGGTCTGGAACGTGTATGATGTATAAGGATCTATAGGCGAGGACCTGGAACATGTATGATGTATAGGGCTCTATAGGTGAGGGTCTGGAACATGTATGATGTATAAGGCTCTGTAGGTGAGGGTCTGGAACGTGTATGATGTATAAGGCTCTATAGGCGAGGACCTGGAACATGTATGATGTATAAGGCTCTATAGGCGAGGGTCTGGAACATGTATGATGTATAAGGCTCTGTAGGTGAGGGTCTGGAACGTGTATGATGTATAAGGCTCTGTAGGTGAGGGTCTGGAACGTGTATGATGTATAAGGATCTATAGGCGAGGACCTGGAACATGTATGATGTATAGGGCTCTATAGGTGAGGGTCTGGAACATGTATGATGTATAAGGCTCTGTAGGTGAGGGTCTGGAACGTGTATGATGTATAAGGCTCTATAGGCGAGGACCTGGAACATGTATGATGTATAAGGCTCTATAGGTGAGGGTCTGGAACATGTATGATGTATAAGGCTCTGTAGGTGAGGGTCTGGAACGTGTATGATGTATAAGGCTCTGTAGGTGAGGGTCTGGAACGTGTATGATGTATAAGGATCTATAGGCGAGGACCTGGAACATGTATGATGTATAGGGCTCTATAGGTGAGGGTCTGGAACATGTATGATGTATAAGGCTCTGTAGGTGAGGGTCTGGAACGTGTATGATGTATAAGGCTCTATAGGCGAGGACCTGGAACATGTATGATGTATAAGGCTCTATAGGTGAGGGTCTGGAACATGTATGATGTATAAGGCTCTGTAGGTGAGGGTCTGGAACGTGTATGATGTATAAGGCTCTATAGGTGAGGGTCTGGAACATGTATGATGTATAAGGCTCTATAGGTGAGGGTCTGGAACATGTATGATGTATAAGGCTCTGTAGGTGAGGGTCTGGAACATGTATGATGTATAAGGCTCTGTAGGTGAGGACCTGGAACATGTATGATGTATAAGGCTCTATAGGTGAGGGTCTGGAACATGTATGATGTATAAGGCTCTATAGGTGAGGGTCTGGAACATGTATGATGTATAAGGCTCTGTAGGTGAGTGTCTGGAACATGTATGATGTATAAGGCTCTGTAGGTGAGGACCTGGAACATGTATGATGTATAAGGCTCTATAGGTGAGGGTCTGGAACGAGTATGATGTATAAGGCTCTGTAGGTGAGGGTCTGGAACATGTATGATGTATAAGGCTCTATAGGTGAGGGTCTGGAACGAGTATGATGTATAAGGCTCTGTAGGTGAGGGTCTGGAACATGTATGATGTATAAGGCTCTATAGGCGAGGACCTGGAACATGTATGATGTATAAGGCTCTGTAGGTGAGGACCTGGAACATGTATGATGTATAAGGCTCTATAGGCGAGGGTCTGGAACATGTATGATGTATAAGGCTCTATAGGCGAGGACCTGGAACATGTATGATGTATAAGGCTCTGTAGGTGAGGACCTGGAACATGTATGATGTATAAGGCTCTATAGGCGAGGGTCTGGAACATGTATGATGTATAAGGCTCTATAGGCGAGGACCTGGAACATGTATGATGTATAGGGCTCTATAGGTGAGGGTCTGGAACATGTATGATGTATAAGGCTCTGTAGGTGAGGGTCTGGAACATGTATGATGTATAAGGCTCTGTAGGTGAGGGTCTGGAACATGTATGATGTATAAGGCTCTATAGGCGAGGACCTGGAACATGTATGATGTATAAGGCTCTATAGGCGAGGACCTGGAACATGTATGATGTATAGGGCTCTATAGGTGAGGGTTTGGAACATGTATGATGTATAAGGCTCTATAGGTGAGTGTCTGAAACATGTATGATGTATAAGGCTCTATAGGTGAGGGTCTGGAACGTGTATGATGTATAAGGCTCTGTAGGTGAGGGTCTGGAACATGTATGATGTATAAGGCTCTATAGGTGAGGGTGTGGAACGTGTATGATGTATAAGGCTCTGTAGGTGAGGGTCTGGAACATGTATGATGTATAAGGCTCTATAGGTGAGGACCTGGAACATGTATGATGTATAAGGCTCTATAGGCGAGGGTCTGGAACATGTATGATGTATAAGGCTCTATAGGCGAGGACCTGGAACATGTATGATGTATAAGGCTCTGTAGGTGAGGACCTGGAACATGTATGATGTATAAGGCTCTATAGGCGAGGACCTGGAACATGTATGATGTATAAGGCTCTATAGGCGAGGACCTGGAACATGTATGATGTAAAAGGCTCTATAGGCGAGGACCTGGAACATGTATGATGTATAAGGCTCTATAGGTGAGGGTCTGGAACATGTATGATGTATAAGGCTCTATAGGCGAGGACCTGGAACATGTATGATGTATAAGGCTCTGTAGGTGAGGACCTGGAACATGTATGATGTATAAGGCTCTATAGGCGAGGGTCTGGAACATGTATGATGTATAAGGCTCTATAGGTGAGGGTCTGGAACATGTATGATGTATAAGGCTCTATAGGCGAGGACCTGGAACATGTATGATGTATAAGGCTCTGTAGGTGAGGACCTGGAACATGTATGATGTATAAGGCTCTATAGGCGAGGGTCTGGAACATGTATGATGTATAAGGCTCTATAGGCGAGGACCTGGAACATGTATGATGTATAAGGCTCTATAGGCGAGGACCTGGAACATGTATGATGTATTAGGCTCTGTAGGTGAGGACCTGGAACATGTATGATGTATAAGGCTCTATAGGTGAGGACCTGGAACATGTATGATGTATAAGGCTCTATAGGCGAGGACCTGGAACATGTATGATGTATAAGGCTCTGTAGGTGAGGACCTGGAACATGTATGATGTATAAGGCTCTGTAGGTGAGGACCTGGAACATGTATGATGTATAAGGCTCTGTAGGCGAGGACCTGGAACATGTATGATGTATAAGGCTCTGTAGGTGAGGACCTGGAACGTGTATGATGTATAAAGCTCTGTAGGTGAGTGTCTGGAACATGTATGATGTATAAGGCTCTGTAGGTGTCTGGAACATGTATGATGTATAAGGCTCTGTAGGTGTCTGGAACATGTATGATGTATAAGGCTCTGTAGATGAGTGTCTGGAACATGTATGATGTATAAGGCTCTGTAGGTGAGGACCTGGAACGTGTATGATGTATAAGGCTCTGTAGGCGAGGACCTGGAACATGTATGATGTATAAGGCTCTGTAGGTGTCTGGAACATGTATGATGTATAAGGCTCTGTAGATGAGTGTCTGGAACATGTATGATGTATAAGGCTCTGTAGATGAGTGTCTGGAACATGTATGATGTATAAGGCTCTGTAGGTGAGGACCTGGAACATGTATGATGTATAAGGCTCTGTAGGCGAGGACCTGGAACATGTATGATGTATAAGGCTCTGTAGGTGAGGACCTGGAACATGTATGATGTATTAGGCTCTGTAGGCGAGGACCTGGAACGTGTATGATGTATAAGGCCCTATAGGCGAGGGTCTGGAACATGTATGATGTATAAGGCTCTATAGGCGAGGACCTGGAACATGTATGATGTATTAGGCTCTGTAGGTGAGGACCTGGAACATGTATGATGTATAAGGCTCTATAGGTGAGGACCTGGAACATGTATGATGTATAAGGCTCTATAGGCGAGGACCTGGAACATGTATGATGTATAAGGCTCTGTAGGTGAGGACCTGGAACATGTATGATGTATAAGGCTCTGTAGGTGAGGACCTGGAACATGTATGATGTATAAGGCTCTGTAGGCGAGGACCTGGAACATGTATGATGTATAAGGCTCTGTAGGTGAGGACCTGGAACGTGTATGATGTATAAAGCTCTGTAGGTGAGTGTCTGGAACATGTATGATGTATAAGGCTCTGTAGGTGTCTGGAACATGTATGATGTATAAGGCTCTGTAGGTGTCTGGAACATGTATGATGTATAAGGCTCTGTAGATGAGTGTCTGGAACATGTATGATGTATAAGGCTCTGTAGGTGAGGACCTGGAACGTGTATGATGTATAAGGCTCTGTAGGCGAGGACCTGGAACATGTATGATGTATAAGGCTCTGTAGGTGTCTGGAACATGTATGATGTATAAGGCTCTGTAGATGAGTGTCTGGAACATGTATGATGTATAAGGCTCTGTAGATGAGTGTCTGGAACATGTATGATGTATAAGGCTCTGTAGGTGAGGACCTGGAACATGTATGATGTATAAGGCTCTGTAGGCGAGGACCTGGAACATGTATGATGTATAAGGCTCTGTAGGTGAGGACCTGGAACATGTATGATGTATTAGGCTCTGTAGGCGAGGACCTGGAACGTGTATGATGTATAAGGCCCTATAGGCGAGGGTCTGGAACATGTATGATGTATAAGGCTCTATAGGCGAGGACCTGGAACATGTATGATGTATTAGGCTCTGTAGGTGAGGACCTGGAACATGTATGATGTATAAGGCTCTATAGGTGAGGACCTGGAACATGTATGATGTATAAGGCTCTATAGGCGAGGACCTGGAACATGTATGATGTATAAGGCTCTGTAGGTGAGGACCTGGAACATGTATGATGTATAAGGCTCTGTAGGTGAGGACCTGGAACATGTATGATGTATAAGGCTCTGTAGGCGAGGACCTGGAACATGTATGATGTATAAGGCTCTGTAGGTGAGGACCTGGAACGTGTATGATGTATAAAGCTCTGTAGGTGAGTGTCTGGAACATGTATGATGTATAAGGCTCTGTAGGTGTCTGGAACATGTATGATGTATAAGGCTCTGTAGGTGTCTGGAACATGTATGATGTATAAGGCTCTGTAGATGAGTGTCTGGAACATGTATGATGTATAAGGCTCTGTAGGTGAGGACCTGGAACGTGTATGATGTATAAGGCTCTGTAGGCGAGGACCTGGAACATGTATGATGTATAAGGCTCTGTAGGTGTCTGGAACATGTATGATGTATAAGGCTCTGTAGATGAGTGTCTGGAACATGTATGATGTATAAGGCTCTGTAGATGAGTGTCTGGAACATGTATGATGTATAAGGCTCTGTAGGTGAGGACCTGGAACATGTATGATGTATAAGGCTCTGTAGGCGAGGACCTGGAACATGTATGATGTATAAGGCTCTGTAGGTGAGGACCTGGAACATGTATGATGTATTAGGCTCTGTAGGCGAGGACCTGGAACGTGTATGATGTATAAGGCCCTATAGGCGAGGGTCTGGAACATGTATGATGTATAAGGCTCTATAGGTGAGGGTCTGGAACATGTATGATGTATAAGGCTCTATAGGCGAGGACCTGGAACATGTATGATGTATTAGGCTCTGTAGGTGAGGACCTGGAACATGTATGATGTATAAGGCTCTATAGGCGAGGACCTGGAACATGTATGATGTATTAGGCTCTGTAGGCGAGGACCTGGAACGTGTATGATGTATAAGGCCCTATAGGCGAGGGTCTGGAACATGTATGATGTATAAGGCTCTATAGGCGAGGACCTGGAACATGTATGATGTATAAGGCTCTATAGGTGAGGGTCTGGAACATGTATGATGTATAAGGCTCTATAGGCGAGGGTCTGGAACATGTATGATGTATAAGGCTCTGTAGGTGAGGACCTGGAACATGTATGATGTATAAGGCTCTATAGGCGAGGGTCTGGAACATGTATGATGTATAAGGCTCTATAGGTGAGGGTCTGGAACATGTATGATGTATAAGGCTCTATAGGCGAGGACCTGGAACATGTATGATGTATTAGGCTCTGTAGGTGAGGACCTGGAACATGTATGATGTATAAGGCTCTATAGGCGAGGACCTGGAACATGTATGATGTATAAGGCTCTGTAGGCGAGGACCTGGAACGTGTATGATGTATAAGGCCCTATAGGCGAGGGTCTGGAACATGTATGATGTATAAGGCTCTGTAGGTGAGGACCTGGAACATGTATGATGTATAAGGCTCTATAGGTGAGTGTCTGGAACATGTATGATGTATAAGGCTCTGTAGGCGAGGACCTGGAACATGTATGATGTATAAG
Source organism: Rana kukunoris (assembly GCA_029574335.1). NCBI lineage: Eukaryota > Metazoa > Chordata > Amphibia > Anura > Ranidae > Rana > Rana kukunoris. The sequence goes on from JAJQKJ010001889.1 coordinate 146,790, forward strand.
GCTCTGTAGGTGAGGACCTGGAACATGTATGATGTATAAGGCTCTGTAGGTGAGGACCTGGAACATGTATGATATGGAAACATAGAAGATTGATAACAGAAAACAGACCAGGTGGTCCATCGCGTCCCCCGCATTGTATAAAGTTTATATATTGTATATTCTGAGTAGAGATCTATGTTGTCCGAGTGCATGTTTGATTTCCTGCTGAGCGGCTCACTACCTCTGCTGGAAGTCGGCTCCAAGCACCAACTACCCTTTTTGAAAAATATTACCCTTGACCTTCCTCCGCGTCCCTCCCGGTAGTGGTGGGATTTGGTGTTCAGGTGAGCGTTTTGGCGGTGCTCCTCCCGGTGAACGCTCGGCCGGTCTGAACACAAAGAAGCTGATTAGTCGGAGCTCCTAACGTGTCCCGGAGACGCTCCCGGCAAAATTGCTTTGTTATTCTTGTCAGAGAAGGTCCCCGGGAAGCAGTCACTCTCACCCCATATATCACAATGATTAATTGCCCCTAAATGAGCAGATGCTGGACGACCCTTCAATCTGACCGAAGAAAGCCAAATCACTTCGCTTAAAACCGCCGCAAACAAGGCGAGTCTGCTGTATACTAATATATACATAATCTCTGCCCCGACACCGCCGCTGTGTACAGCGTTATAATATACAGTGTGTGACAATCCTGTCACCTTTTATACAAGAATACCGTGTCTGACACCGGCACTGTATATGATATTCTGTATACTGTAATTATATATATATATACTGTATATATCACACTGCACCCTTATATACCATTCTGGGAAGTAATATATATAAATATACACACACAGTATATACATCTCCATACAGCACTGTGCTGCCTATATTATTCTCCATATAACAGCCATTGACAGGCTTGGCCCTGGAGGCCATTGGTGATGAGATGTAGAGGGATTGTCTTCTCCATGTCTTGGTTGTATGAAGACATCTATTTCACCTTCGATAGATATATAGAATGTCTCCGACAGGATAGTCGCCCCCCCTCCCCCTTCATACAGAAGATTATAAATGGGATCTCTGTCATCTGTAACACGTCTTCCATCTAAATGGTGGGAAGTCTCGGCTGGTTGGTATCGTCGTGGTTATGGGTCCTTCTGTCCCAGTCAAGGTCATGGGTCCTTCTGTCCTACTCTAGGTCATAGGTCCTTCTGTCCCAGTCCAGGTCATGGGTCCTTTTGTCCCAGTCAAGGTCATGGATCCTTCAGTCCCAGTCGTGGTTATGGGTCCTTCTGTCCCAGCCTAGGTCATGGGTCCTTCTGTCCTACTCTAGGTCATAGGTCCTTCTGTCCCAGTCCAGGTCATGGGTCCTTCTGTCCCAGTCCAGGTCATGGGTCCTTCTGTCCCAGTCCAGGTCATGTATCCTTCAGTCCCAGTTGAGGTCATGGGTCCTTCTGACCCAGTACAGGTCATGGGTCCTTCTGTCTAAGTCTGGGTCATGGGTCCTTCTGTCCAAGTCTGGGTCATGGGTCCTTCTGTCCCAGTACAGGTTATGGGTCCTTCTGTCCCTGTCCAGGTCATGGGTCCTTCTGTCCCAGTCCAGGTCATGTATCCTTCAGTCCCAGTTGAGGTCATGGGTCCTTCTGACCCAGTACAGGTCATGGGTCCTTCTGTCTAAGTCTGGGTCATGGGTCCTTCTGTCCAAGTCTGGGTCATGGGTCCTTCTGTCCCAGTCCAGGTCATGGGTCCTTCTGTCCTACTCTAGGTCATAGGTCCTTCTGTCCCAGTCCATGTAATGGGTCCTTCAGTCCCAGTCGAGGTCATGGGTCCTTCTGTCCCAGTCTGGGTCATGGGTCCTTCTGTCCCAGTACAGGTTATGGGTCCTTCTGTCCCTGTCCAGGTCATGTGTCCTTCTGTCACAGGTCATGGATCCTCCAACATATGCTGACCTAAACACATCAAGAATCGCCACAGACTCCTCTGAATTGACCTCCTATGACTTCTGACCTGAATCCTATGGAACATCTACAGAAAGAGCTGAACCATGGAGTCTGTGCTGTGGAGGACCTTCACTCCAGGGGGAGAGTCCATCGGAGGAGATTCCGACAACTGAGTCCATCGGGGGAGATTCCGACAACTGAGTCCATCGGAGGAGATTCCGACAACTGAGTCCATCGGGGGAGATTCCGACAACTGAGTCCATCGGAGGAGATTCCGACAACTGAGTCCATCGGGGGAGATTCCGACAACTGAGTCCATCGGAGGAGATTCCGACAACTGAGTCCATCGGGGGAGATTCCGACAACTGAGTCCATCGGAGGAGATTCCGACAACTGAGTCCATAGGGGGAGATTCCGACAACCGAGTCCATCGGAGGAGATTCCGACAACCAAGTCCATCGGAGGAGATTCCGACAACTGAGTCCATCGGGGGAGATTCCGACAACTGAGTCCATCGGAGGAGATTCCGACAACTGAGTCCATAGGGGGAGATTCCGACAACCGAGTCCATCGGAGGAGATTCCGACAACCAAGTCCATCGGAGGAGATTCCGACAACTGAGTCCATTGGGGGAGATTCCGACAACCGAGTCCATCGGAGGAGATTCCGACAACTGAGTCCATTGGGGGAGATTCCGACAACCGAGTCCATCGGAGGAGATTCCGACAACTGAGTCCATGTTTCATATACCACAATAATACCAACACTATATATACTCAGTCTATACTCTCTCTCTATATATCACAATACAATACTAATACCAACACTTTATACAACTTTAAGCGCTATGAGGAGCATGCGTGTGCCTGCGGCGCAACACTGGAGCCGATGCAAGTGGACAGAGGCCGCGATGTCTGCCGGCGAAACCGCGATCGCTCCTCAGAGAGACAGAATGGGGATCTGTCAATGTAAACAGACAGATCCCCGTTCTGTCAGGGGAGTAGAGAGAGATCTGCTGTTCCCAGTGATCAGGAACAGCGATCTGTCTCCTCCTCCAGTCAGTCCCCTCCCTCTACAGTTAGAAACACCTCTCTAGGGAACATTTAACCCCTTCCCTGTCAGTGTCATTTATACAGTAATCAGTGGCTATTTATAAATTTATAAATGTGAATGCTCCCAAAAATGTGTCAAAAGTGTCCAATCTGTCTGCTGCAATGTTGCAGTCCCGCTAAGAATTGCTGATCGCCGCCATTACTAGTAAAACAAATATATATATAATAAAAATGCCATAAATCTATCCCTTATTTTGTAGACGCGATAACTTTTGCGCAAACCAATCAATATACGCTTAATGCGATTTTTTTGTCTAAAAATATGTAAAGGAAAACGTATCGGACTAAACTGAGGAAACAATTTGTTTTTTAAAACTTTTTGTTTTGGAAATTTGTTATAGCAAAAAGTAAAAAAAAATATATTTTTTAAAAAAATTGCTATTTTTTTGTTTAAAGCGCAAAAAAATAAAAACCGCAGAGGTGATGAAATACCACCAAAGGAAATCTGTGCGTGTGTGAGATCCGGAGATAAGAAGAGAGATTCTGTAGCAGAAAAGAAACTTCCAAACAATCACATCGTGCGATACAAAGAATCAAATCATCCGATCACAAAATATCATCTTCTGTACAATCATTATACAGTAATCATCCTCATCATCATCCTGCTCCTCATTCTCATCCCCCTCCTCAACATCATCATCCTCCTCCTCCTCTTCATAAGCCTCATCATTATCCTCCTCCCCCTCCACATAATCCTCATCATCATCCTTCTCATCCTCCTCATCCTCCTCCCCTCCTCATAATCCTCATCATCATCCTCCTCCCCCTCTTCATAATCCTCATCATCATCCTCTTCAACCTCACCATCATCCTCCTCATCATCATCCTCCTCCCCCTCCTCTTAATCCTCATCATCATCCTCAGCACCTCCCCATAATCCTCATCATCATCCTCCTCATAATCCTCCTCCTCCTCCTCTTCATAAGCCTCATCATTATCCTCCTCCCCCTCAACATAATCCTCATCATCATCCTCATCCCCCTCCACATAATCCTCATCATCATCCTTCTCATCCTCCTCATCCTCCTCCCCTCCTCATAATCCTCATCATCATCCTCCTCCCCCTCCTCATAATCCTCATCATCATCCTCAGCACCTCCCCATAATCCTCATCATCATCCTCCTCATAATCCTCCTCATCATCATCATCCTCCTCCTCCTCTTCATAAGCATCATCATTATCCTTCTCCCCCTCCACATAATCCTCATCATCATCCTCAGCACCTCCCCATAATCCTTATCATCATCCTCCTCATAATCCTCCTCATCATCATCATCCTCCTCCTCCTCTTCATAAGCATCATCATTATCCTTCTCCCCCTCCACATAATCCTTATCATCATCCTCATCCCCCTCCTCATAATCCTCATAACTATCCCCCCTCCACATATTGCTCATCATCATCCTTCTCATCCTCCTCCCTCTCCTCATAATCCCCATCATCATCATCATCATTCTCCTCATCCTCTTCCCCCTCCTCATAATCCTCATTATCACCCCCCTCCACATATTGCTCATCATCATCCTTCTCATCCTCCTCCCCCTCCTCATAATCCTCCTCATCATCATCCTCACCATCCCCCTCCTCCTCATTATTATCATCCTCATCTTCATCATCCTCCTCCTCCCCCCCCCCCTCCTCCTCATTATCATTCTCCTCCTCCTCATTATCATCCTTCTCCTCCTCATTATCATCATCCTTCGCTTCATCATCCTCCTCCCCGTCATCATTATCATCCTCATCATCATCACCTTCATCATCCTCCTCCTCCCCCCTCCTCCTCATTATCATCATCCTCACCTTCATCATCCTCCTCCCCCCTCCTCCTCATTATCATCCTCCTCCTCCTCATTATCATCATCCTTCGCTTCATCATCCTCCTCCCTCTCATCATTATCATCCTCATCATCCTCACCTTCATCATCCTCCTCCTCCTCCCCCCTCCTCCCCATTATCATCCTCCTCCTCCTCATTATCATCATCCTTCGCTTCATCATCCTCCTCCCTCTCATCATTATCATCCTCATCATCCTCACCTTCATCATCCTCCTCCTCCCCCCTCCTCCTCATTATCATTCTCCTCCTCCTCATTATCATCATCCTTCGCTTCATCATCCTCCTCCTCCCCCCTCCTCCTCATTATCATCATCCTCACCTTCATCCTCCTCCTCCTCCCCCCCTCCTCCTCATTATCCTCCTCCCCTTCATCCTCCTCCTTATCATCATATATCTATATAATCCTATAAATTATTATAATAATCCGTCCTATAGCGGAGTATTGGGGGGTCATATATCGTTATTATTATTATTATTACCACCTCTACTAATAATAATGAGGGGTCGGGGGGGGGGGGGGGAGACGGACACAGACGGGCGATCTGGGGGGATCGGTGATCGGATGTCTCTCTGTTAGTCGGAGATATTTTGTTATTCTTGCGCTGAGAAAATCCAGGAATGATTGTAAGAGGAGGTCCGGAGGTGATCATCGTGTGGAGGATGAAGAGATAGATAATAGAGACCAGAGAGATAACTAGACGATTCTGGAAATAATGATTCATTGTGTGGACGATAATAATTGTACAGATGGGTCTGGAGATAAAGGCATGGAGGATGTAAGAGGATAAAAATTGTATGGGGATAATGATTGTATGGAGATAATGTGTGTATGGGGATAATAATTGTATGGGGATAATAATTGTATGGGGATAATGATTGTATGGGGATAATGTGTGTATGGGGATAATAATTGTATGGGGATAATAATTGTATGGGGATAATGATTGTATGGGGATAATGATTGTATGGGGATAATAATTGTATGGGGATAATGATTGTATGGGGATAATGATTGTATGGGGATAATGATTGTATGGGGATAATAATTGTATGGGGATAATGAGTGTATGGGGATAATGATTGTATGGGGATAATGATTGTATGGGGATAATAATTGTATGGGAATAATAATTGTATGGGGATAATGATTGTATGGGGATAATAATTGTATGGGGGTAATGAGTGTATGGGGATAATGATTGTATGGGGATAATGATTGTATGGGGATAATAATTGTATGGGGATAATGAGTGTATGGGGATAATGATTGTATGGGGATAATGATTGTATGGGAATAATGATTGTATGGGGATGATGATTGTATGGGGATAATGATTGTATGGGGATAATGATTGTATGGGGATAATGAGTGTATGGAGATAATGTGTGTATGGGGATAATAATTGTATGGGGATAATGATTGTATGGGGATAATGATTGTATGGGGATAATGATTGTATGGGGATGATGATTGTATGGGGATAATGATTGTATGGGGATAATGATTGTATGGGGATAATGATTGTATGGGGATAATAATTGTATGGGGATAATGATTGTATGGGGATAATGATTGTATGGGGATAATGATTGTATGGGGATGATGATTGTATGGGGATAATGATTGTATGGGGATAATGATTGTATGGGGATAATGATTGTATGGGGATAATAATTGTATGGGGATAATGATTGTATGGGGATAATGATTGTATGGGGATAATGAGTGTATGGGGATAATGATTGTATGGGGATAATGAGTGTATGGGGATAATGATTGTATGGGGATAATGATTGTATGGGGATAATGATTGTATGGGGATAATGAGTGTATGGGGATAATGATTGTATGGGGATAATGAGTGTATGGGGATAATGATTGTATGGGGATAATGATTGTATGGGGATAATGATTGTATGGGGATGATGATTGTATGGGGATAATGAGTGTATGGGGATAATAATTGTATGGGGATAATGAGTGTATGGGGATAATAATTGTATGGGGATAATAATTGTATGGGGATAATGATTGTATGGGGATAATGAGTGTATGGGGATAATAATTGTATGGGGATAATGATTGTATGGGGATAATGAGTGTATGGGGATAATGATTGTATGGGGATAATGAGTGTATGGAGATAATGTGTGTATGGGGATAATGATTGTATGGACGATGTCTGGAGATAATAATTGGGGATAGTTGTAGAGATATTTGTGCAGCGGGTGAAGTGAGTCTCCCTTCCTCTGTCGGGCCTCCTCCGTCCTCCGAACGGGTCCGATGTGATTGACAGATGGGAGGACCAATCAGGGGGCGAAGTCTGACTTAAAAAGTCTCCTGGAGTCCAACCCCCTTCTACATGTCTGAGGACCGACCGACCGGAGGAGACACACCGCCTGAACCCCAGGAGCTGACACTCAGGTACGACCCCGCTGTATGTACATCCTCCTCATCCTCCTCTTCGTCCTCCCCACTATGACCCTCATCATCCTCCTCATCGTCCTCCCCACTATGACCCTCATCATCCTCCTCATCATTCTCCTCATTGTCGGGAGATTTCTTCTCTTTTTCTTTTGTTTTTTTTGAGTTGAGGAAGAAAATTCATCAACAAAAACCCGACAATAAAATATCACATCGTACGATCGTATATCATTCTAATAATCGATCTATAAGATCCCCGATCGGCAGATCTCCGAACTTTTCACGTAAATGGAAAATGAAAAGTTTCTCCTCAGAGGAGAAAACATCGTCCCGAGATGGAGAAAAATTGGCGATAAGACGCGATAAATTCAGAGGAGAAAATCCGACTATATAGGAGGAGAGAAATCATATCGATCGGGAAATACCGATATCGGGCGTCGTTATTGTTACTGTATGAGATTATATTATCGATCTTATCATTTGTTAGGAGATAATATCGGTGGTATAATTAATAGTAGATGATAATATCGGTGTCTTTATTAGGATGAGATAATATCGGGTGTGATTGTTGTTACTGTATATAATATCGATCATATCATTTATAGGAGATAATATCGGTTGCATAATTAATAACAGGTAATATCGGTGTCATTATTCTTATTGTATATAATATCGATCATATTATTTATTAGGAGATAATATCGGGTGTGATTATTAGGATGAGATAATATCGGGCGTCATTATTGTTATTACGGTATAAGATTATAATATCGATCTTTTCATCTATTAGGAGATAATATCGGTGATATAATTAATAGTAGATAATAAGATCGGTGTCTTTATCCTTATCGGATGATCTATTATGTAATATTTATTAGGAGATAATATCGGTGATAAAAGTTATCGGTTATATCTGTGCCGAGGTATTTTCTTTTCCTTCTTTGCCGATTTTCCTGTCCGATCTCCTATCGGGGGGGGGAATTATTTTATTGTCGGATGTTATAAGATCTTGATGGAAGATTTGGATACACACGATACAACTTTTGTTGATTGATTTCCTTTAGATTTACCAAAACCGTGTCGTGTTGGGCCGACCTGATAAAAACTGTTAAAAAGTCCCATACACACTATTAGATTTTCTGCAGACTTTTGTCTTTAGATTTACCAAAAACTTACAATTTGAGGTCAAACCTTCATTTTTAATTTGTATGCAATCAGGTCGGCCCTCGCACTAAATCTGAAGACAAAAATCTGCAGAAAATCTAATAGTGTGTATGGGGCTTAAGGTTTGACCTCATTTTTTGTATGTGTTTTTTATTAAATGTAAAGGAAAAAAAATGTAATGAAAATTGTATAGTGTGTATCCAACCGACACAATCTTCTTGTTGTTTTTATTTCCTCTCTGATTATTATTCTTATGATGATGATTGGCTGTGTGTGTGCGGATCTTGTCACGTGATCGCCGAGAATTGGACTTTTCTATATATTACTCATTTTATTTTTTATAACAACAATAATAATAATAATTAGAAGAAGAATTTGTATTATTATTGTAATGAGGAGGAGAAAATGATGATTTGGTGGGAATCTTTTCAAATAATTGGACATTATTTTTAGTACTATTTCTATTGTCATTAATATTTTTTGATTATTCGAATCTTATTGATATTTTTTCATACAAAAATGTAATTCTTCTTTTTATTATTATTACCATTTCTATTGTTCTTAATATTTTTAATATATCGAAATTTATTGCATTTTTTTAAATACAAAAATCTTCTTCTTCTTCTTCTTCTTCTTCTTCTTCTTCTTCTTATTATTATTATTATTATTATTATTATTATTATTATTATTATTATTATTATTGTTCTTAATATTCTTGATATATCTAAATTTATTGATTTTTTTTAATACAAAAATTGAATTGCTTTTAATCTTATTCTTATTATTATTATTATTATTATTATTATTATTATTACTATTTATATTGTTATTAATCTTTTTTGATCAAAATTAATTGTCATTTTTTCAAACAAAAATGTAATTGCTATTAATCTTATTATTATTAGAAAAAAGACATAATAGTAAAATAAAAGTACCAGATTATAATCAATAACACGAAAGGAATCACACACACACTCAATCATCATTACTATAAGAATAATATAAATTATTTATTATTGTTTAAAATTAAATAATAGAAAAGCCCAATTATCACCAATTAAAAAACAGCAGACAGCCAATCCTCATCATCTTCACTACAATAAGAAAAATGCAAATGATACAAATTATTATTATTATTAGTAGTATTAACAAAAGTAATACTATTACTAATACTACTACTAATAATAATGATAATAATAATTTGTAGTATTCTTATTGTAGTGAAGATGATGAGTGTGCTGTTCTTTTTAATTGGTGATAATTGGGCTTTTCTATTTTATTTTAAATAATATTAATAAATCATTTGTATTATTCTTATAGTAATGATGACGATGATTGGGTGTGTTTGCTTCTTTTTATGTGATTGATTATAATCTGAAACTTTTATATTATTATTTATTTTTTCTAATAATATTACCATTAGAAATAGTAGTAGTAATAATAATAATAATAATAATATTAATAATAATAAATAATAAATCCTGAATATAACAACAATAGTAGTAGTAGTAATAATAACAACCTAAAATAGTAATAATAATAATAATACATCCTGAATAATAATAACAATAGTAGTAGTAGTAGTAATAATAACAACCTAAAATCGTAATAATAATAATAATAATAATAATACATCCTGAATAATAATAACAATAGTAGTAGTAGTAATAATAACAACCTAAAATCGTAATAATAATAATAATACATCCTGAATAATAATAACAATAGTAGTAGTAATAATAATAACAACCTAAAATCGTAATAATAATAATAATAATAATAATACATCCTGAATAATAATAACAATAGTGGTAGTAATAATAATAAAAACCTAAAATCGTAATAATAATAATAATAATAAATCCTGAATAATAATAACAATAGTAGTAGTAATAATAATAAAAACCTAAAATAGTAATAATAATAATAATACATCCTGAATAATAATAACAATAGTGGTAGTAATAATAATAAAAACCTAAAATCGTAATAATAATAATAATAATAATACATCCTGAATAATAATAACAATAGTAGTAGTAATAATAATAAAAACCTAAAATAGTAATAATAATAATAATAATAATAAACCCTGAATAATAACAACGATAGTAGTAATAATAATCTAAAATAATAATAATAATTAGTAACTTTATTCTGATTGTAATAATGAGGACGATGGCGATTGGCTGTCTGAGGTTCTTGTCAGGTGATCGGTGATAATTAAACTTTTCAATATTTTTTATTTCTTTCTATAAAATGTAATTTGATGTGATTAGAGATTGCGGAGTCAGCGTTCGATATCGGGACAATTTTTGGTTTCGGTCTGACGAAGATTTCTCGAATTTCTTCCCCATTTCATTCTTCGAACGGTCGCAGAGTTCTGACGAATTTCAGACAAACTGATTTTCTGCGTTCGCCGTTCCTCCTGTGATTGATGGTGAAGTTTCCGTGAAGTCGCCACGCCGTCTTCCAAGAAATGTTTTCATTTTTGGAATGACCGTTTATCCCATTTTTTTTTTTGATCGTCTTTATGATTTTTAACAATCATTTTCATTTGTTCTTCTATTCAAATATTTATCAGATTGAAGGAAAGAAATCGTCCCGTCTGTGGGAGATTTCACACGGATTCTTTGCGGCAGTGCAGGGAAGTGACGTGTCTGGGAATTGTTTTCTGCGCTCGTACGATGTCAGGGGGCGATCGGCTGCGGCGGAGTACATGATACCTATTAGGTCACCTTCACAATTATATTCTTCAGTTTGTTGGAATTTGGAATTTTCTTGAGATCTCATCATCTGTGTGTGTGTGGCCACCCATATATACAGGGGCCACCCATATATACAGGGGCCACCCATATATACAGGGGCCACCCATATATACAGGGGCCACCCATATATACAGGGGACATCCATATATACAGGGGCCACCCATATATACAGTATATATACAGGGGCCATCCATATATACAGGGGCCACCCATATATACAGGGGCCACCCATATATACAGGGGCCACCCATATATACAGGGGACATCCATATATACAGGGGCCACCCATATATACAGTATATATACAGGGGCCATCCATATATACAGGGGCCATCCATATATACAGGGGCCACCCATATATACAGTATATATACAGGGGCCATCCATATATACAGGGGCCACCCATATATACAGGGGCCACCCATATATACAGGGGCCACCCATATATACAGGGGACATCCATATATACAGGGGACATCCATATATACAGGGGCCACCCATATATACAGTATATATACAGGGGCCATCCATATATACAGGGGCCATCCATATATACAGGGGCCACCCATATATACAGGGGCCATCCATATATACAGGGGACATCCATATATACAGGGGCCACCCATATATACAGTATATATACAGGGGCCACCCATATATACAGGGGCCACCCATATATACAGGGGACATCCATATATACAGGGGACATCCATATATACAGGGGCCACCCATATATACAGTATATATACAGGGGCCATCCATATATACAGGGGCCATCCATATATACAGGGGCCACCCATATATACAGGGGCCATCCATATATACAGGGGACATCCATATATACAGGGGCCACCCATATATACAGTATATATACAGGGGCCATCCATATATACAGGGGCCACCCATATATACAGGGGCCACCCATATATACCGGGGCCACCCATATATACAGGGGGCACCCAAATATACAGGGGAGACAGCCATATATACAGGGGCCACCCATATATACAGTGTATATATATATATATATATATACAGGGCTTTTTTTCTGGGGGAACTTGGTGGAACTCAGTTCCACCACCTTTGGCTCAGACCCTTTGGTGCCTGCTCACCACATCACTTGTGAACACAGAAGTCTGGTTTCTGTGTTTACAAGTGACTGCTTTGTAACCCCCTGAACTCTGCACACTGTATGTAATGCAATTCTGGTATTTAATGCCCCTTTAAGACCCTTCTACTGTTTGTGAAATCTGAACGGGTCGTGGTTGAGTTCCTGCACCTATTTTCTGAGAAAAAAAGCTCTGTATATATATATATAGGGGGCAGCCATATACAGTATATATAGGGGCAGCCATATACAGTATATATAGGGGCAGCCATACATACAGTATATACAGGGGCAGCCATATACAGTATATACAGGGGCAGCTATATACAGGGGCAGCCATATACAGTTTATACAGGGGCAGCCATATACAGTATATACAGGGGCAGCCATATACAGTATGTATAGGGGCAGCTATATACAGTATATACAGGGGCAGCCATATACAGTTTATACAGGGGCAGCTATATACAGTATATACAGGGGCAGCTATATACAGTATGTATAGGGGCAGCTATATACAGTATATACAGGGGCAGACATATACAGTATATACAGGGGAGAGCCATATATACAGGGGGCAGCCTATATATAGAGTAAATATACAACGGACAACCTTATATATGTATACATGGCGGACCATGTATGGTGGCATTATAATGGCGATGTGACACACGGGGGGGGCTCGCCTGAACACGTAGAAGATATAATGCTGAATCTATCCAATTTCTGAGAGGTCTACTGGCCATGAACAGTCCAATCCCACCCAACCCAACGACCAAATCTGATGTCCCAGTCAGATGACCCAACCCAACGACCAATCCAATGACCCAACCCAATGACCCAATCCGACAACCTGATGAGATAATAAGGTTAGGTGATCCGGACTTCTCTCGGAGGGTTGGTCAAAGATGTGATCTCATAGGATGAGATTGGTGGGAATTTACAGATCGGTTTGAGGGGCCTCAGGCTATGGCAGCACTCCGCACCTTGAGGGTCATCATGTGACCCGTCTCAATTTGTGACTAATCTTTATCCCAATCACACAGCTAACAAGTCAATCCCCCAAGAGATAGTTAGTGCTTCTCTACCATCACACAACAAACTAGATCCCAGTCAATCTTCCCATTACACAGACAATTGACCAATGTCAATAGGCATCCCCCCCCCCCCCCCCCCCCCCCCCCCCATTACACTGCTAACTGGAATAACCTGCTGACAATGGCGGACTGGTGGCTTTTGGGGGAATTTTAAAAAGGGATGGATGTGTAGATAAATGTCATCCTGGTGAATGTAAGGTTGGCCTCCATGTCTGATGTGGGATGTCTGAATGATTGGATATTCTATTTTTGCAGGCCCTGGACAGGGATTAGGATTGCTTGGGTCTGTTGGGTTTATTGGTTGGGCCCGTTGGTTGGGTCCCATGGTCAGATGGGTTTGGTCTGTTGGTTGATTGGGTTGGATGTGTTGGTTGGTTGGGCCCATTGGATGGTTGGGTTGGGTCCGTTGATTAGTTGGGTTGGATCTGTTGAGTGGGTTGGGTCTGTCGGTCGGTTGGGTTGGATCCATTGGTTGGTCGGTTGGGTGCATTGGTCAGTTAGGTTTGGTTAGTTGGTTGGTTGGATCCATTGGTTGGTTGTTGTTTTGGATCGATTGGTTGATTTGATCTCATCTCGAGGATGGACGGGCAGATCATTTATTTTGTGTTTAATAAAATTCGGAATTGTGGTGTCTCCCGGTGAAGGACTGTTCGGCGTCCATCTTCCGGTAGTTTTATTTCTGAGACTCACCCAGAGGGCTGACATGTCAACCAATTAACCCCTTCCCTCTCACTAGCTCATTACTGCCCCTTCCTGGGGTAGCTCTGTATCTCCTAGGTGTGGCGCTGTTGAAGCAGGTTGGTATTGGCCACCTTTGGGCAGACTTAACCCCGCCTATCATTTTAGAAGGCTTTAGTCAAAGTCTGTTGGTGATGTGATATCGGCACAATGATCGCCGAGCGGTTCTACTGTTTGTAAAAAAGTTTCTCCAATTTGTTAAAGACAAGTTTGGAGAGTTTTTGTAAAATGACAACAATTTTCTGATTCTGAGTATCGCTAAACCAGCCTACCTGTTATCAGAGCCCATAATAATGGGGGGATTTATTTCAGAAAGATTCCTGGATCTGTGTACCCCCTTGGCTATGTCACAAGAACCCACAGTGCCTGTAGAAATTACCACAGGGCTGCCCACTGTTATGCTGGGCCCTCAATTTCACAATTACCCCTGGGTCTATTAAAATTACCCCAGTGCCTGCTACAGTTACCCCCTTGGCTTTTCACAATTACCCCTGGACTTATTGCAAAACCCCCCTTGGGCCACAGTTTTTCAGTTCTTGCAGGTGGGAACTTGGCGGCTCTTGCAGATTTGACCTTGGTGGTTCTTGCAGGTGGGACCTTGGCGGTTCTTGCAGGTGGGACCTTGGCGGCTCTTGCAGGTTTGACCTTGGCGGTTCTGGCAGGCGGGACCTTGGCAGTTCCTTTCAGGCGGGACCTTGGCGGTTCTGGCAGGTGGGACCTTGGCGGTTCTTACAGGTGGGACTATGGTGATTCTCACAGTTGGGACCTTGGTGTTTTTTTTCGCAGGTGGGACCTTGGCGTTTTTTTTTGCAGGCGGGACCTTGGTGGTTCTTGCAGGTGAGACCTCGGCGGTTCTTGCAGGTGAGACCTCGGCGGTTCTTGCAGGTGAGACCTTGGCGGTTCTTGCAGGTGAGACCTTGGCGGTTCTTGCAGGTGAGACCTTGGCGGTTCTGGCAGGTGGGACCTTGGCGGTTCTTACAGGAGGGACTATGGTGATTCTCACAGTTGGGACCTTGGCGTTTTTTTTTCCGCATTTGGGACCTTGGCTTTTTTTTCGCAGGTAGGACCTTGGCGGTTCTTGCAGGTGAGACCTTGGCGGTTCTTGTAGGTGGGACCTTGGTGGTTCTGGCAGGTGTGGCCTTGGCGGTTCTGGCAGGTGAGACCTTGGCGCTTCTTGCAGGTGGGTGGTTCATCCCCTGTGTGTGAGTGGGGGGGCAGTTTCGGGGTTTCGGGGTCACCGTTGGGTCAGAACAGAGCAGCGTTGGTGTGTTTGGGGGGGTCGTAGAATTTCTAACATCTGTTTGCTTTCACTCGAATAATTATTTTTGATTTTTTTTTTTTTTACTTTCATCGGACAATCTGAGAATTTACAGATAGGAGACCGATCGCTCCCAGGATCGGCGTACGCTCGCTCCGACGCGGCGCTGGATATGTTGCCGTTTAAATCATCTGCGTATGTTTTTTTTGTTTTTTTTTCCTGCCTCACATCATCTCCCCGGAGCTCCGGGAAAAACCGAGAGCGGCCACTTGATATTATGCGCGTAATTGATTCGCTCTTCAGCGCTATTTGCAAACATGTATTAGAGACTTAAAGAGCTTTTAATTCTGACGAGGGGGAGGGGAGGGGGGCCGATGAAAACGCTGCGAGTTTTTCATTTGTCCCTCCGCCACCGAACATATGAAGTGATTAAAGACTCTCAATAGGCATCAGTCACGCTGCATTAGGCGGGAGAAAGCTAATTATCCCAATTAGGGGTCTGATTTATAATTAATGGAAGGGCCCGGTGATAATTGGATGTTAATGGATCAGAGTTTTTTTTTGTGTGTCTGGCAATCATCTCCCTTCCCAGAGGCCGCAATGAATGACAATGGCAAAGTCTGATTAGGGCAGAGTTTGATCGGCGCCCCGGGGAGGTTTGTACGCCGTGTGATGATCTGGGGGACGCGGAACATCTGATCCCGGGGTGGGGACAGGGGGGGGGGGGTTTCCATCCCAGACAGCTGATTGGTTGGTTAAAACAATTCCACAGAGAAATGTTTTTTTTTTTTTTATTTGGTAAATGACCCCCTTCAATATTCCTCTCCCCCAACGGATTGGAAAAGAGGAACGGGCCGAATTTTTTTTTTACGAATTCTCTTCTCGCAATTTTACATAAAAACGTTTCTAAACCGAAACCAAAAATGAGATCAAATTTACGTCTCTCCACCCAACGCGCTTTTCATAAAGTCCCGTCTTCCAGATATTTATTGCGGAGATTAGTGTCAGGTCTCAGCAACCGTCACATATGGAAGGTTCCCGGGGGGGCGGGGGCAGGTAATGGGGTCAAATCTTTCATTATCTTTGGTAATATTTCATCCTATAAATAAATGATCACCTACCAAACTCATGTTCAGTAATAGGCTTATCTTATTGATAGAGATCAGAGATATCTCCGGGTGTGGGAAATGTCAGGGCTCAGGAGAAATCGAAGGGGTCGGTCAGGTAGGTGAACGTCAGAGAGGGGGGCAGTTAAAGAGGGGTAGGTTGCAGGCGTTGAAAAAAGGTAAGGATCAATTGGAGAGGAATCATTCAAGACATTTTAAAAAGGGGTGATTGGAGTGGGGTTGGTCAGGGAAGCGTCAGAGAGAAGTCAATCAGAGAGAAGTCAATGGGAGTCAGCCGGAGATACGTCAAACAGAGAGGGGTCAGCCTGAGATTTTTTGGTTAGGGAGTCAGAGAGGTGTTAAGTTGGATGAGAGAAGAGAAGGGTCAGTCAGAGAGAGAGGTTGGTCAGGGAGAAACATTGATCGGGGAGGTGTCAGAATGGGTCAATCAGAGAGGGTAAGTTAGAGAAGGGTTGGTCAGGATGGTATCATTCGAAGTGGGTCCATCAAAGAGGGCCAGTTGGAGTGGGTTAATCAGACAGGGATAGGTTGGAGAGGATGCAAAATGGTAAGTTTTAGAAGCACTGGTCAGGAAGGTGTCAATCAGAGAGGGGTCAGAGAAGTGTTGATCAGAGAGGATCGGTTCAAGGAATGTTGGTCAAGGAGGTGTTGTTTGGAGTGGGTCAATCAGAGAGAGGTCGGTAGGAGAGAGGTCGGTTGAAGAAATGTTGATCATAGAGGTGTCAGTCTTAGAAGGGTTGGTCAGGCATGTGTCAATCAGAGAAGTGTTGATCGGAGAGGGCCGGTTGAAGGAACGTGATTTTGGGAGGTGTCAGTCAGAGTGGGTCAGTCAGGGAGGGGTCAGTCTTAGAAGTGTTAGTCAGGGAGGTGTCAGTTGGAGTAGGTCAGTCTTAGAAGTGTTAGTCAGGGAGGTGTCAGTTGGAGTAGGTCAGTCAGGGAGGGGTCAGCTTAAGAAATGTTGGTCAGGTAGGTGTTGGTTAGAGTGGGTCAATCAGAGAGGGGTCAGTAGGAGAGGGGTCGGTTGAAGAAACATGGTCAGAGAGGTATCAGTCTTAGAATGGTTGGTCAGGGAGCTGTGAGTTGGAGCGGGTTGATCAGACATGGGTTATCAGAGAGGGGTCAGTCTTAGAACAGGGAGGGATCAATCGGAGAGGGTTCGGTTGAAGAAATATGGATCAGGGGGGTTGGTTGGAGTGGGTCAGTCAGGTAGGGGTCAGTAGGAGAGGGGTCGGTTGAAGAAATGTGGGTCAGTGTGGGGTAGGTTGGAGTGGGTGAGTCAGAGAAGGGTCGGTAGGAGAGGGGTTAGATTGAAGAAACCTGGGTCAGGGTGGGGTCGGTTGGAGTGGGTCAGTCAAAGATGGGTCGGTTGAAGCAAAATTGGTCAGAGAGGAGTCAGTCAGAGCGGGTTGATCAGACAAGGGTTGGTCAGAGAGGGGTCAGTTGAAGAAACGTTGGTCAGGGAGTTGTCAGTCGGGGTAGGTTGATCAGACATTGGTTGGTCAGAGAGGGGTCAGTCTTTGAAGTGGTGGTTAGAGAGGGGTCAATTGAAGAAACATTGGTCGGGGAGATGTCAGTCAGAGCGTGTTGATCAGACATGGGTTGGACAAAGGGGTCAGTTGAAGAAACGTTGGTCAGGGAGTTGTCAGTCGGGGTGGGTTGATCAGGCATTGGTTGGTCAGAGAGGGGTCAGTCTTAGTCATGTTGGTCGGGGAGATGTCAGTCGGGATGGGTTGATCAGACATTGGTTGGTCAGAGAGGGGTCAGTTGAAGAAACGTTGGTCGGGGAGATGTCAGTCGGGGTGGGTTGATCAGACATTGGTTGGTCAGAGAGGGGTCAGTCTTTGAAGAGGTGGTTAGAGAGGGGTCAGTTGAAGAAACATTGGTCGGGGAGATGTCAGTCAGAGCGTGTTGATCAGACATGGGTTGGACAAAGGGGTCAGTTGAAGAAATGTTGGTCAGGGAGTTGTCAGTCGGGGTGGGTTGATCAGACATTGGTTGGTCAGAGAGGGGTCAGTCTTAGTCATGTTGGTCAGGGAGTTGTCAGTTGGGGTGGGTTGATTAGACATGTTGGTCACAGAGGGGTCAGTCTTAGTCATGTTGGTCGGGGAGTTGGCAGTCGGGGTGGGTTGATCAGACATGGGTTGGTCAGAGAGGGTTCAGTCTTAGAAGTGGTGGTCAGAGAGGGGTCAGTTGAAGAAACGTTGGTCAGGGAGTTGTCAGTCGGGGTGAGTTGATCAGACATTGGTTGGTCAGAGAGGGGTCAGTCTTAGTCATGTTGGTCAGGGAGTTGTCAGTTGGGGTGGGTTGATTAGACATGTTGGTCACAGAGGGGTCAGTCTTAGTCATGTTGGTCGGGGAGTTGGCAGTCGGGGTGGGTTGATCAGACATGGGTTGGTCAGAGAGGGTTCAGTCTTAGAAGTGGTGGTCAGAGAGGGGTCAGTTGAAGAAACGTTGGTCAGGGAGTTGTCAGTCGGGGTGAGTTGATCAGACATTGGTTGGTCAGAGAGGGGTCAGTCTTAGTCATGTTGGTCAGGGAGTTGTCAGTCGGGGTGGGTTGATCAGACATTGGTTGGTCAGAGAGGGGTCAGTCTTAGTCATGTTGGTCAGGGAGTTGTCAGTCGGGGTGGGTTGATCAGACATTGGTTGGTCAGAGAGGGGTCAGTCTTAGTCATGTTGGTCGGGGAGTTGGCAGTCGGGGTGGGTTGATCAGACATGGGTTGGTCAGAGAGGGTTCAGTCTTAGAAGTGGTGGTCAGAGAGGGGTCAGTTGAAGAAACGTTGGTCAGGGAGTTGTCAGTCGGGGTGAGTTGATCAGACATTGGTTGATCAGAGAGGGGTCAGTCTTAGTTATGTTGGTCGGGGAGATGTCAGTCGGAAAAGGTCAATGTAAGGAGAAGTCAGTCGGGGGAGACAGGGAGGGGCACCCCCGGCCTATACCGGAAAGTTCTGGGACTGCCGGCTGCGTCTGGCTGTACAATAGGAAATGCGTTGTACCTGATTCCGGGATTAGTGAGAGATGACAACACAATCAGAGCTGTTGGAAAAAGAGACACTTTATAAAATTGGAGAGAAATCTGAGTGATTGTCCCTCCAGACTGTAATAACACGAGGAGGGAGTATACAGTATTACATTACGGTGGCTTTGTGTGCTGACATTCTGTGTGTGGTCTGACTTTCCCGCAGGTGGGCCGCGACCGAGGAGGGAACGCTGCGCCCTCTGAACAATTAGGAGTTGTGTTACTGCTGACAGGTCACCCACCTTCCACCTACCGCCGCCTGTCTACTGGTCCCATACCTGTGCTGGGAATATAGCCACCTATATGTGAGAGTATCAGATCAGCAATATATATATACAGTATGTGCACTGATAGTACAGTACTGTATATAACACCAGGAGATAGAAAAGTGATTATAATAATACTGTACATTATAGATATATACGGTAGGTGGGAGATTACAATAACTATATAATAGAGGCCTATAGATAAGGGATTATGATTATATTTCTATCTATATGGTTTGTGGGTTGGTACACCTCATTGGCCTATCTTACCATCCTAAAGTTAGGGTTACCCTCCTATAGGCAGTAAGGGGTCATCATCCTATAGGCAATAAGGGGGGTCATCATCCTCTTGACAGTGTGGGGTCACCATCTTATAAACAGTATGGAGTAATCATCCTTTAGAGAGCATGAGGACTTCATCATATAGACTCTATGGGGGTCACTATCCTATAGATAGTATGGGGTCATCATTCTATAGACCATATGGGGGTCACCATCTTATAGACAGCATAGGATCACCTTCCTATAGCTAGAATGGGGTAATCATCCTATAGACAGTATTGGTTCACCATCATGTGGACAGTATGGGGTCAACATCCTCTGAACAGTATGGGGTCACTATCCTATAGAACATATGGGGTCACCATCCTATAGACAGTATGAAGATATCATCCTCTGGACAGTAGGAGGTCACTATCCTATAGACAACAGGAGATCTTTATCCTTTACCCAGTATGGCGTCACCATTCTATAGACAGGGCGGTCCTCTAAACCATCCTCCACCATCCTATAGGCAGTATGGGGTCACCATCCTGTAGAAAGTATGAAGTAATCATCCTCTGGACAGTACAGGGTCACCATCCCCTGGACAGTATGGCGTCACCATTCTATAGACAGGATGGTCCTCTGAACCATCCTCCACCATCCTCTGGACAGTACGGGGTCACCATCTTCTAAACAGTACATGGTGGACACAGGCGGTGTCATGGTGGACACAGGCGGTGTCATGGTGGACACAGGAGATGTCATGGTGGACACAGGCGGTGTCATGGTGGACACAGGCGGTGTCATGGTGGACACAGGAGATGTCATGGTGGACACAGGCGGTGTCATGGTGGACACAGGCGGTGTCATGGTGGACACAGGCGGTGTCATGGTGGACACAGGCGGTGTCATGGTGGACACAGGCGATGTCATGGTGGATACAGGAGATGTCATGGTGGACACAGGCGGTGTCATGGTGGATAAAGGAGATGTCATGGTGGACACAGGCGGTGTCATGGTGGACACAGGCGGTGTCATGGTGGACACAGGCGGTGTCATGGTGGACACAGGCGGTGTCATGGTGGACACAGGCGGTGTCATGGTGGACACAGGCGGTGTCATGGTGGACACAGGCGGTGTCATGGTGGACACAGGCGATGTCATGGTGGATACAGGAGATGTCATGGTGGACACAGGCGGTGTCATGGTGGATAAAGGAGATGTCATGGTGGATACAGGCGATGTCATGGTGGACACAGGTGGTGGTGATATCGGTAAATGAGTTGGCATATTGTCAACCTGGCAGTTCCATGTTCTGTTATATAAAATATTTTATGATATCAGACCGGCTGAACCCGTTTCTTGGGGCAATTTGCTGGAATAAATCGCTCTTTAATTGATTCTTCACACTAATAAAACAACTCTGAGCGGCTGTGTTTTCTTAGCTGAGAGCGACGTACATGGCGGATAGGATGTCCTGAGAGGAGAGAGAGAGAGAGAGAGGAGAGGAGAGAAGAGAGAGAAAGTGTCAAAAAGAGAGAGAGAGAGAAAAGAAGAGGAGATGAGAGAGAAAGAGAGAGGAGAGGGGAGTGAGAGGATGGAAGGTGAGCAACCATCAGGGGGTAGAGTGAGAGAAGAGAGACAGGAGAGGGGAGTGAGAATAGGGGGAGAAGAGGAGAGAGATGGGGGGGCAACAGAAGGAGAGGGAATACTAAAAGGAGAGGAGATAGAGGAGAGGGAAGAAGGAGAGAAGAGGAGAGGGGTAGATCAGAAAGTGAGGGGGGGGGGTTGAGAGAGAGAGAGAGATAAAGGAAAGATAGAGAGGAGAAGATATAGGACAGGAGAGGGAAAGAGGAGAAAGAAAGGAGCGAGAGAGGGAGGGGGGAGAGGAGAGAAGAGAGAGGAGATGAGACAGAAGGTGAGCCACCCTCAGGGGGGAAAGAGACAGTGAGAGATAGTGAAAAGATTGAAAAGAGAGAAGGGGAAGAGAGTGAGAGAAGAAAGACAGGTGGGAGGAGAGGGGAGGAGAGAAGAGGGGAGGAGAGGAGAGGAGAGGGGAGGAGAGGAGAGGAGAGGAGAGGAGAGGAGAAAAGAGGAGAGGAGACAGGTGGTCAGCCACTATTGTGGGTAGAGAGAAAGAGAGGAGAGGAGACAGGTGGCGAGCCGCCATTGGGGGGGTAGAGAGAAGGAGAGAGAGAGAGAGAAGGAGAGAGAGAGAAGGGGAGAGAGAGAAGGGGAGAGAGAGAAGGGGAGAGAGAGAGAGAAGGAGAGAGAGAGAAGGGGAGAGAGAGAAGGGGAGAGAGAGAAGGGGAGAGAGAGAAGGGGAGAGAGAGAAGGGGAGAGAGAGATGGGGAGAGAGAGAAGGGGAGAGAGATGAGGGGAGAGAGAGAAGGGAAGAGAGAGAAGGGGAGAGAGAGAAGGAGAGAGAGAAGGAGAGGAGAGGAGACAGGTGGCGAGCCGCCATTGGGGGGGTAGAGAGAAGGAGAGAGAGAGAAGGAGAGAGAGAGAAGGAGAGAGAGAGAAGGAGAGAGAGAGAAGGAGAGAGAGAGAAGGGGAGAGAGAGAAGGGGAGAGAGAGAAGGGGAGAGCGAGAAGGGGAGAGAGATGAGGGGAGAGAGAGAAGGGGAGAGAGAGAAGGAGAGAGAGAAGGAGAGGAGAGGAGACAGGTGGTGAGCCACCATTGGGGGTAGAGAGGAGAGAGAGAAGGAGATGAGAGGAGAGGAGACAGGTGGTGAGCCACCATTGGGGGTAGAGAGGAGAGAGAGAAGGAGATGAGAGGAGAGGAGACAGGTGGTGAGCCACCATTGGGGGTAGAGAGGAGAGAGAGAAGGAGATGAGAGGAGAGGAGACAGGTGGTGAGCCACCATTGGAGATGGAGAGAGAGGAGATGGAGAGGAGACAGGTGGTGAGCCACCATTGGGGTGTAGAGAGAACGACAGAGAGATGGAGAGGAGAGGAGACAGGTGGTGAACCGCCATTGTGGGGTAGAGAGAAGAAGAGAGAGATGGAGAGGAGACAGGTGGTAAACCACCAATGGAGATGGAGAGAGAGGAGATGGAGAGGAGACAGTTGGTGAGCCACCATGAGGGGGTAGAGCGAAGGAGAGAGAGATGAAGAGGAGAGAGAGATGGAGAGGAGAGGAGACAGGTGGCGAGCCATCATTGGAGATGGAGAGAGAGGAGATGAGAGGAGACAGGTGGTGGAGACCCGCCATTGGGGGTGGAGAGAAGGAGAAGAGAGAGAGATGGAGAGGAGAGGAGACAGGTGGTGAACCACCATTGGAGATGGAGAGAGAGGAAATGAGAGGAGAGGAGACAGGTGGTGGAGACCCACCATTGGGGTTAGAGAGAAGGAGAGGAGAGAGAGATGGAGAGGAGAGGAGACAGGTGGTGAACCACCATTGGGGGGGTAGAGAGAAGGAGAGAGAGATGAAGAGGAGAGTAAAGACAACTTGACGAAATGTAAAGAAAGTGATGAGAATCTCATTTCTGGTTTTGTTCCTCTTTGGTGATAAATTTGGTGATAATTTTGGTGATAAATTTGGTGATAATTTTGGTGTTTGGTAAATTCTAACGTTCGCTGTCTTGTGTCCCCGCAGGTCCGCCCGCCATGCAGCATTACGGAGTAAATGGATATTCGCTGCACGCAGTCAATTCGCTGAGCGCCATGTACAACCTGCACCAACAAGCCGCGCAGCACGCCCAGCACGCCCCGGATTACCGCCCCTCGGTGCACGCCCTCACCCTGGCCGAGAGACTGGCTGGTAAGAATTATGTGACCTCCAATTTTTAGTGGGAGGGGCGATGGGATTGGTTCACTCAGATTAGCGTAGGGTACGTTTTACCGCCAATAAATATCCTGCCGTAATATTTTACCTCTAAAATATCGAAATAAAGCCGAAAAAGGTGATCTCCTCCTTTCATCAGGGCCAAACTGTCCAATGAAAGCCCTCCAGGTGCAACCGTGTAGGTGTAGGCCCCGCCCACTTTGAGGTCTGGCGAACCTTCTGTAGTCGGGAATGATAATTTAGTGATGATTGAATATCTGTGTGGCTCCGCCCACTTCCTGTAATTAAATTGGCCCTATTTTATCTTCCAACGGCTGTACATTTCAAGACATCATCTTGGAAGCTCGCTATGGATCTCAGCATCGCAAACAGCGAAGAAGTCGCACCGCGTTCACGGCTCAGCAGCTGGAGGCGCTGGAGAAGACGTTCCAGAAGACGCACTACCCAGATGTGGTGATGAGGGAGCGGCTGGCGATGTGCACTAACCTCCCGGAGGCCAGAGTACAGGTACCTACCTCAAGGTTGGGACATGGGAGGCCATGGTGCGGGCACCTACCTGAGGGTTGAGGTCATAATAGGCTATGGTACCCATACCTATCTCAGAGTTGGGGTCATGGAAAGCCAGCGTACAGGAACCTTAGTCAGGGGTGGGGTAATGGGAGTCAATGGTACAGGTGCCTACCTCAGGGGTGGGGGTCATGGAAAGCCAGTGTACAGGAACCTAAGTCAGTGGTGGGGTAATGGGAATCAAGGTACATGTAATTACGTCAGGGGTGGGATCATGGAAAGCCAGTGAACAGGAGTAGGGTCATGGGAGTCACGGGTACAGGTACCTACCTCAGGGTGGTGTCATGTAAGGCCAAAATACAGGTATCTTTCTAAGGGGTGGGATCATGGGAGGCTGATGTACAGTTAACTACCTCAGGGGTGGGGTCATGGGAGGCCAGAGTACAGGTACCTAGCTTAGGGTGGGGTTATGAGTGGCAAGAATAAAAATACCGACCTCAGTGGTAGGGTCATGGGAGGCCAGAGTACAGGTAATTACCACAGGGGTGGGGTCACAGGAGGCCAGAATACAGGGAACTACCTCAGGGGTGGGGTCATGAGGGACCAGAGTACAATTATCTTCTTCGGGGGGGGTCATATGAGGCCAGATTAATGGGAACTACATCAGGGGTGGGGTCATGGGGGGCCAGAGTACAAGTACCTTCCTCAGGAAGGAGGTCATGGGGGCCAGAGTACAAGTACCTTCTTCAGGGGTGGGATTATGGGAGGCCAAAGTACAGCTAACTACCTCAGAGGTGGGGTCATGAGGGACCACAGTGCAATTACCTTCTCAGGGGAGGGGTCATATAAGGCCAGAGTACAGGTAACTACTTCAGGGGTGAGGTCATGGGGGGGCCAGAGTACAAGTACCTTCTTCAGGGATGAGGTCATGGGGGGCCAAAGTACAAATACCTTCCTCAGGGGTGGGATCATGGGTTGATGAGAGTCAATACAATGGGGGGTCCTATATCTCACCAGCAATCTGAGACCAATCACTGTGATGAACGTTCCTCATTGGTAGCGGTTTACTTCCTTTTGCAGGTCTGGTTTAAGAACCGAAGAGCCAAGTTCCGCAAGAAGCAGCGGAGTCTCCAGAAAGAGCAGCTGCAGAAACATAAAGACTCCGAGGTCAGCAACACCGACAGCAAGGCAGACCCCGCCCCCGCAGAGCCGACAACTCCCAGCCAAGACTCAACCAAACCACATACTTCTCTGAGTGAGGCCGGCGCGGAGCTAAACCTAACCTTGTCAGAGCAATCAGCCGGCGAATCCGCAGCTGAAGACCAAACCGATAAGGAGGAGGAGACCAAAAGTCCGCGAGACGACACTAAGACGGCGGAGAAACCTCTGATCTCCGACTCCAAAACGCCAAACTACAAAAGAGCAAGTCCCAAAACAGGTCAGCCTGAGTTCCATCTCTGCATGTGGGGCCACGTGGTGCACAAGGAAGCCTGATGGGGCCACTTGATGTATCTAAATGTGGAGGCTTTCGTTTCACATCCTCGCACGGGGCGCCATATTAGACGTGCAGGTGGAACAGTGAGATACGGGGGCCCAGACTTCAGGAAGCGTAGGGGAGGTATATAGAAATTAATCTGTATAAAGGAGGATCCTCCAAATAGAGGATCACCCCCTCCCCCAACTCCTATCTAGGGCCCCTCAACGCTCTCCTCTCGGCAACGTGTATAGATATAGATTCTGAAAAGTCACCATACACAGAAACTTCCACCCCACCAGCCAGATCAGGGACTGTGCCAGGGGTGAGAGGAGCATTGTGGGAGGATGATGGCATCATTCTGCAGCAGTAGGGAGGAAATATTTCCCCCAAGGGTCCACATTAGGTACTGGCAGGTCACAGAGTGAGGGACAGCGGGGGCTGAACTGTGTGAGACTGATGGATTGTTACACTGGCAGGTCACAGAGTGAGGGACAGCGGGGGCTGAACTGTGTGAGACGGATGGATTGTTACACTGGCAGGTCACAGAGTGAGGGGCAGCGGGGGCTGAACTGCGTGAGACTGATGGATTGTTACACTGGCAGGTCACAGAGTGAGGGACAGCGGAGGCTAAACTGTGTTAGACCCTAATGGATTGTTACACTGGCAGGTCACAGAGTGAGGGAAAACAGGGGCTGAACTATGTGAGACTGATGGATTGTTACACTGGCAGGTCACACAGTGAGGGACAGCAGGGGGTTGAACTGCGTGAGACTGATGGATTGTTACACTGGCAGGTCACAGAGTGAGGGACAGCGGGGGCTGAACGGGGGCTGAACTGTGTGAGACTGATGGATTGTTACATTGGCAGGTCACAGAGTGAGGGACAGCGGAGACTGAACTGTGTTAGACTCTAATGGATTGTTACACTGGCAGGTCACAGAGTGAGGGACAGCGGAGGCTGAACTGTGTTAGACCCTAATGGATTGTTACACTGGCAGATCACAGAGTGAGGGAAAACAGGGGCTGAACTATGTGAGACTGATGGATTGTTACACTGGCAGGTCACAGAGTGAGGGACAGCGGAGGCTGAAATGTGTTAGACCCTAATGGATTGTTACACTGGCAGGTCACAGAGTGAGGGAAAACAGGGGCTGAACTATGTGAGACTGATGGATTGTTACACTGGCAGGTCACAGAGTGAGGGACAGCGGAGGCTGAAATGTGTTAGACCCAAATGGATTGTTACACTGGCAGGTCACAGAGTGAGGGAAAACAGGGGCTGAACTATGTGAGACTGATGGATTGTTACACTGGCAGGTCACACAGTGAGGGACAGCAGGGGGTTGAACTGTGTGAGACTGATGGATTGTTACACTGGCAGGTCACAGAGTGAGGAAAAGCAGGGGCTGAACTGTGTGAGACTGTGATGGATTGTTACACTGGCAGGTCACAGAGTGAGGGGCAGAGGGGGATTTGACTGTGTGAGGCTGTGATATATTTTTACACTGGCAGGTCGCAGAGTGAGGGACAGTGCGGGCTGAACTGTGTGAGACTGTAATGGATTGTTACACTGGTAGGTCACAGAGTGAGGGACAGTGGGGCTTAGCTGCATGAGACTGATGGATTGTTACACTGTCTGGTCACAGAGTGAGGTGCTGAGGTGGATTTAGATGTGTGAATGAATGAATGAATGAAAACTTGTATAGCGCGACACATGCGAACTGAATCGCCTCTGGGCTGTAATAGATTTTTACACTGACAGGTCACAGAGTGAGGGACAGCATGGGCTGAACTGTGTGAGACTGATGGATTGTTACACTGGCAGGTCACAGAGTGAAGGACAGCGGGGGCTTAGCTGCATGAGACTGATGGAATGTTACACTGGCAGGTCACAGAGTGAGGGACAGAGGGGGATTTAGCTGTGTGAGACTGTGATAGATTTTTACACTGGCAGGTCAGAGTGAGGGACAGCATGGGCTGAACTGCGTGAGACTGATAGATTGTTACACTGGCAGGTCAAAGCAGGGATATGAGGGATAGTGATGGCTAAACTGTGCGAGACTGTAATAGATATTTACACAGGGGCAGAAGGGGGATTTGACTGTGTGAGACTGATGGATTGTTACACTGGCAGGTCACAGAATGAAGGACAGCGGGGGCTGACCTGTATTAAACTGATGGATTTTTACACTGGCAGGTTACAGAGTGAGGGGCAGAGGGGGTTTTAGCTGTGTGAGACTGTGATATATTTTCACACTGGCAGGTCACAGAGTGAGGGGCAGAGGGGGATTACTGTGTGAGACTGATGGATTGTTACACTGGCAGGTCACAGAATGAAGGACAGCGGGGGCTGACCTGTTTGAGACTGATGAATTTTTACACTGGCAGGCCACAGAGTGAGGGGCAGAGTGGGATTTAGCTGTGTGAGACTGTGGTAGATTTTTACACTGGCAGGTCACACAGTGAGGGACAACATGGGCTGAACTGTGTGAGACTGATGGATTGTTACACTGGCAGGTTAAAGGAGGGATATGAGGGATAGTGATGGCTGAACTGTGTGAGACTGTGATAGATTTTTACACTGGCAGGTCACAGAGTGAGAGGCAATGGGGGTTGATCTGTGTGCTATATACTATATAGGAAATGGCCCCCTTGTATGGAGTTGGTTTGGCTGTCCTTGGCAATGGCAGAATGTTTGTTGTGTCACCTTTGTCTTGTTTGGAATCTACGATCTCTGAATTCCATCTTGTTTGTGTTGCAGAGTCTCCGGTCAGCTCCTCGATGGCGGCCTCCTCCAGCAGCTGCCTCCCTCCGACTCACTCGTACTCCTCGTCTCCTCTCAGCCTCTTCCGCCTGCAGGAACAGTTCCGCCAGCACATGGCCGCCACCAATAACTTGGTCCATTACTCTTCCTTCGACATGGCCAGTCCCCCCACCATGCCCTACCTAGGGATGAACGTCGGCATGGCGCCGCTCAGCTCCCTGCACTGCCAGTCCTACTACCAGTCCCTGTCTCATGCGCAGCAGGTCTGGTCCTCCCCCATGCTGCAGACCTCCGGTGCTCTTCCCAACCTCAACAGCAAGACCACCAGTATTGAGAACTTGAGGCTGAGAGCCAAGCAACACGCCGCCTCACTGGGCCTGGACACCTTACCCAACTGAGTGCGGGTGACTGGCGGGCATTACCCCCCATGGACTTGCGTGACGCCATTCCACGTGTGGAGCCTGGCCCGAGGAGCCCGACCCCCCCCGGCACCAGAGGAGCCTCCAGACATTGGAGACGGTGTCATTCTGTGAATGTATCGATGTGTCGTGTCACCATTGTCCAACCCCACCATGCTACCTACGTGTTTCTTGTGACTGGACACAGCCTGTAATCTTATCTATTGTTATTGTGAAAATTTGCACTAAACCTCCGCGGCGTGTCGTGCCGCGATGCCCCGCGCCGTACATTGAAGGTTCCTTCAGTTAAAGTGACATTCCACCGGCTTTGCAGGTCACCAGCTGAACGTTGTCCTCCGCCATTCGGTGGTGACCTCTGACCCTTTAATCATTCCCCTTATTTTCTGAGAAGTGAAGCGGACATCGGCGCTCAGGTGTTCAGGGTTAAACGCTGCAGTACATCGACTTACAGAGAGCCGGCTTCATACTACATGGAAGGGATATTCCCCGGTGTGCCGGTGAAATAGGACGGAAATGCCCTTGAAATGTGATGCAGCCATGTCGCTGCGCGGAGTGTGATAGCGCTGAGCGTGAATTGGTCCCGGGTGACGGATCCAGAAGTAATGTACAGAGAAGTGCCCCGGGGTGGTGCAGAGGTTACGCTGTTTATAATGTCTTCCAACCCCCTTAGCTTCCCTCGCCTGATCGCCAAGAAAGAGCTTTATATATATAAATGAGAGCTGAGCGGCGTGCCGCTAAAAAACGCCAAACCCCCTAAATGAAAACCCCCCCAATCCAGATAATTGTAGAGTGTCAGCTCCTCCGGCGTAGGGGCTCCCCGTCCTTCCCAGAAACACAGACTGGCCCATTTCACCCTAATATAGAAGCGTTTATACAGCTGTGCGTCTTCCCACTGACCGGACGCCATTCCAACGCCAATTCGCGCTCATCCGCTACACCAGCAGATTAGCGATCTTCTCCCTGTACAGACCACCCCCCCCCCCCCTCATTGTACGTTTTATTGTATTTATAAATGAATGTGTACAGACGGGCTCCACCCATAAAGACGGATCTCCGCTGTAAATAAAAATGATCAGAAATGATGTCGCAGTCTCTGCGTTTATTTACGACTTTTGGTCAAAATTAAATAAAACCGCTGATGTCAGCGCCGAGGGTCATAAGAAAAAAATTATAATAAAAATCATTATTATCATGTTTATAAAAATAAATAATAATAATAATAATATTATAATGAAAATAATATATTAATAATATTATTAATATTAAGAATAACAACAATTATTATATAATGTTATAATAAAACTAATATTTTACATCATACATATTATTATTATTATCATTATTAAAACTGCTGATGTCAGCTCCGGTGTTCTCGTCTCTTAAATTAGCAATAAAAATCATCATTAAAATTAAATAAAACCGCTGATGTCAGCTCTGAGAATCATAAGAAAAAAATTATAATAAAAATCATTATTATCATCTTTATAAAAAATAATAATATTATAATGAAAATAATATATTAGAAATATTATTATTAAGAATAACAACAATTATTATATAATGAAACTAATATTTTACATCATACATATTATTATTATTGTTGTTATCATTATTAAAACTGCTGATGTCAGCTCCAGTGTTCTCGTCTCTTTCTGATGGAGTTTGGGTGCTATTCATAGAAAATGAAAAAAATAACAATAAAAATCATTATTAAAATTAAATAAAACCGCTGATGTCAGCTCCGAGGGTCATAAGAAAAAAATAATAATAAAAATCATTATTATCATCTTTATTAAAAAATATATATATATATAATATTATAATGAAAATAATATAGTAATAATATTATTAATATTAAGAATAATAGCAATTAATATATAATGTTATAATAAAAATACTTTTTTACATCATACATATTATTATTATTATCATTATTAAAACTGCTGATGTCAGCTCCGGTGTTCTCGCCTCTTTCTGATGGAACTTAGGTCTTATTCATAGATAAAGGGTAACATTGGCAACTCAGGTTCCATTGTCTGTTTTTTGATCAAAATAATAAACTAATATTATAATGAAAATAATATAATGATAATATTATTTTTATTAATAACTATTATTATATAATGTTATAACAAAAAATTGTTTTACATTATATATATATATATTATAAATCTGATACTTGCAGCGACCAATCAGGTTCCATTATCTGTTTATTTATCGGTCACTCAGGAAAGAGCTGCTCGACTATTAATTATTTATCTGCTACGGTACTTTATACATTGCTTATATACACATAAAAAATAATAAAATAATATAATGAAAATAATATATTATTAATAATATTATTATTAATAATAATAACTATTATTATATAATGTTATGATAAAAACGTTTTTTTTTTACAGTATACATATTATTATTATGAATGTGAATTGATACATTGGGGAGAATTGATACATTGGGGAGAATTGATACATTGGAGGGGAATTGATACATTGAAGGAAAAATGATACATTGGGGAGAATTGATACATTGGAGTGGAATTGATACATTTAGGGAGAGTTGATACATTGAAGGAAACATGATACATTGAGGGGGAATTGATACATTGGAGTGGAATTGATACATTGAAGGAGAATTGATACATTGAGGAGAATTGATACATTGGGGGGAATTGATACATTGGGGAGAATTGATACATTGGAGTGGAATTGATACATTGAAGGAGAATTGATACATTGGGGAGAATTGATACATTGGAGTGGAATTGATACATTGAAGGAGAATTGATATATTGGGGAGAATTGATACATTGATGGGGAATTGATACATTGAATGAAACATGATACATTGAGGGGGAATTGATACATTGGAGTGGAATTGATACATTGAGGAGAATTGATACATTGGGGGGAATTGATACATTGGGGAGAATTGATACATTGATGGGGAATTGATACATTGGGGAGAATTGATACATTGGGGAGAATTGATACATTGGAGGGGAATTGATACATTGAAGGAAAAATGATACATTGGGGAGAATTGATACATTGGAGTGGAATTTATACATTTAGGGAGAGTTGATACATTGAATGAAACATGATACATTGAGGGGGAATTGATACATTGAGGGGGAATTGATACATTGGAGTGGAATTGATACATTGAGGAGAATTGATACATTGGGGGGAATTGATACATTGGGGAGAATTGATACATTGGGGGGAATTGATACATTGGGGAGAATTGATACATTGGAGTGGAATTGATACATTGAAGGAGAATTGATACATTGGGGAGAATTGATACATTGGAGTGGAATTGATACATTTAGGGAGAGTTGATACATTGAAGGAAAAATGATACATTGAGGGAGAATTGATACATTGGAGTGGAATTGATACATTTAGGGAGAGTTGATACATTGAAGGAAACATGATACATTGAGGGGGAATTGATACATTGGAGTGGAATTGATACATTGAGGGAGAATTGATACATTGAAGGAGAATTGATACATTGAAGGGGAATTGATACATTGGGGAGAATTGATACATTGGAGTGGAATTGATACATTGAGGAGAATTGATACATTGGGGGGAATTGATACATTGGGGAGAATTGATACATTGATGGGGAATTGATACATTGGGGAGAATTGATACATTGGGGAGAATTGATACATTGGAGTGGAATTGATACATTGAAGGAGAATTGATACATTGAGGAGAATTGATACATTGAAGGAGAATTGATACATTGAAGGAGAATTGATACATTGAAGGAGAATTGATACATTGAGGGAGAATTGATACATTGAGGGAGAATTGATACATTGAAGGGGAATTGATACATTGGGGAGAATTGATACATTGGAGTGGAATTGATACATTGAAGGAGAATTGATACATTGAGGGAGAATTGATACATTGAAGGAGAATTGATACATTGAGGGGAATTGATACATTGGGAGTTTCC
This sequence comes from Rana kukunoris, assembly GCA_029574335.1. Lineage (NCBI taxonomy): Eukaryota > Metazoa > Chordata > Amphibia > Anura > Ranidae > Rana > Rana kukunoris. The sequence goes on from JAJQKJ010001889.1 coordinate 179,817, forward strand.
GATTGGAGCACACATAATCTGGAGCAGCTGTTCATGCTAACCAATCAGCTTCTATCTTCAGTTTGTTCAGTTAAGCTTTGAAAATAAAAGCTAGCAGCCAATTGGTCGCCATGCACGGCTGTTTTGGTCTTCGGTTCGGTTGGCACTTTTTCAGGGGGGGTTGCAGGAATTGCGCCTGTTCTCGCACTTGCAACCAGCTGCAGCTAAAACACGCCGCTCAGACGCAATGAACTGCTATTCAATCTTAATGCCCCCCCCCCCCCCACACACACACACATCTAAATGCACAGTGTATTGTATATTGGTATAAGAGCACATTGCGACTTTCCCTGCAGCTGCAGTGTTAGATCGGCGCAGAGACCTTTTTTTCTGCGATTCCGGCAGGTACAGCCGCCCATTAAAGCCCACTTGGCTGCACCGAACGCGTAGGTGTGACCCTAGTCTTAGTAACACCGCCCCCCCCCCCTCCAGTGTATCTGTCATCACATTGAATTCATTGACATCAGGAAATTGCTTTTCAGGTGATTGGATGAATGAAGTGAATCTTGCATCGTTTGTCGTACGGTGACGCACCGGAGACGCCGGCTCCGAGGAATCCACCGCGCACAATACTGAACATTGACGCATTTCCTGACTTTCTATGGGGAGAGATTGTCTCCCGTCGGTGGGGAGGGATATGAATTGGCAGAATGTTTGTTCTGCATGATAATGACAAACACCCCCCAGGGGGTCACACTTCGACACACGGCGGTAATGATGGCCCCGGGCCCTCTGCAGCGTCTGTAGAGATGAGTCACAATGGCGGCAGCTGTGCTCGCATTGTCCACTTCTGGGAGCTGACAACAGCCAATCAGGTGACGGGGAACTTCTAGCCGTTTTGGCTTTCATTCGATTGGCTGTCGGGAGTGAATGAAGGTGCGCAGATCCACGCCATTTTGTAGAATCTTAGTGAATTCTGCTGACTTTCAGTGTGGCGGGAACTTGTAGCGTTTGTGCGAAAAATCTGCGTCATATGTGCGAAAAAATCTAATCAAAATATTTAATAGAAAGATTTTTATATATATATATATATATATAAAATATTTTTCTTTCTTTTAAATATTTTGATTTGATTTTTTCGCACATATGACGCAGATTTTTCGCACATTGTCCATCCCGGACAATGTTTATTATTATTTTTTATATATATATATATATATTAATAAATATATATATATATAAGATCTTTCTAATAAATATTTTGATTAGATTTTTTTCGCACATGTGACGCCGATTTTTGCCACATTGTCAATCCCGGACAATGTTTATTTTATATATATATATATATATATATATATATATACACATATACATATATACATATATATATATATATATATATATATATATATATATATATATACATATATACATATATACATATATATATATATATATAAAAAATATATATATTGTATATAAAAATAAATATATATATAAATATATATATATATATATATATATAAAAGATCTTTCTAATAAATATTTAGGGCCAGATTCAGATACACTTAATATTGCGCTGCGTAATCGAGATCCGCTACGCTGCCGTATTTCACCAGGCTCTACACCGAATCCTGGTAGATTTTTGCCCGTACGCTACGGCGGCGTAGTCTATTTCTCGCCGCGTAGTCGAAATACGCGATTGGGGGGCGTGAAGCATTTAAATTAAGCACGTCCCCGCGGCGATCGAACTGCGCATGCTCCATTCAGAAATGTCCCGCCGTGCATTGCGCGAAATCACGTCGTTACGTCATTCGTTGTTTGAGTAGCGTCGTTTACGAACATTCCTATTCTCGGACGACTTACGTTAAAAATAATAAAAGACGTCGGAAAACGTAGAAATTCGACGCGGGAACGACGGCCATACTTAACATGGGCTGTCTAATATTAGACCAGCAAAAAGCTGGTATAGTGTTACGCAAAAAAAAGATGACTAAAGGCGCCGTAAGAGATTGCGAATGAAGATCGTAATTTCGGGGATCGCCGGCAAAAGCTCATTTGCATACCCCGACGCGGAAAACGACGGGAAGTCCACCCAGCGGCCGCAATTTTATTGCAGCGCAGATCCGAAGGCGTACGAACACGTAATCCAGTCGAATTGAAGCCCGCAGCCGTCTATTCATGGTTTGAGGTTTCCGACTAGCTAAAAAACGCGCGTAATTTGAAATGACTCCAGTCTAACACCAGTTACACAGGCGTAATGGCTCTGTGAATCTGGCCCTTAGATTTAAATTGTTTGCACATGCGACGCAGATTTTCCGCATATATATATATATATTAGATCTAAAAAGTCACTGTCGCTGTGAGCGAAATAGTTATATATCAAAAAAGACGAGAAAAAAAAATGAATGGCCAGCCGCCATCGACGGTAAGAAGACATGATTTACCATACTCATCCCTGGTGGAGATTTTCACGCCACGTCAGATTTCAGATCTATGAGAATATTTCAAATACAATGGGGCCACTGACCGGACAGCGAAGAAGAGATGCAGAAATATTGTATATCAGTCTTGGTATAACAATAAAATAATAATAATAATAAAATATATTAATAATAATTTAAAAAAAAAATGGAATTTGGGGGCTTCAGTATATATATATATATATCAGTGTCATCCTAACAATAAAATAATAATATCAATCATAATATTAATAATAAAAAAATGACCTGAGGTTTTAGTTGTGTTACCGTCCTTCTCGGAAAGTTTATTTTGCATTGTATTACAATTAATTGTCATGATGTTATACTTTCTAACCCTCTAACCCTCATTGAAAAGAAAAACAAATTAATAATAATAAAAAATAAAAAAATAATTTGGGGGCTAATTACGTTCTCATCAGCGACCAATCAGTTCCCATCTTCTATTGTTTGTTTTTTTAATTTTACTGCTCCACTGTTAACTCTTTCTCTGCTCATTTATACACAGATCCCTTAATTATTATAATATTATTATAAAAATATTTCTTATCAGTATACAGAGTTTATTTAGCACCAACAGTTTGCACAGCACTTTACAACATCAATAATAACAATAATAATAATAAGAAGAAGAAGAAAAAGAAAAAGAAGAAGAAGCAGAATAAAACAGTAATATAATAACAATGGTAATATTATTAATAATAAAATCTAACTAATAAATAAATAATGATAATAATAATAATATTATATTAACCAGACATGTTACAGATGAATCACATGGACATAATAAATAAATAAATACATAACAATAATGATAATAAATAATACTATTATTACATTAACCAAACATCTTACAGATAAAACATAATTATGAAACCACTCCAGTGGTTTGCACAGCACTTTACAACATCAAAAATAATATGAAATAGCAGAATAAAACAGTAATATAATAACAATACTAATATAATCAATAATAAAATCTAAATAAAAAACAAATAACAATATTGATAATAATAATAATAATATATTAACCAGACATGTTACAGATGAATCACGTGGACATAATAAATAATAAAAAACAATAATGATAATAATAAAAATACTATTAATACATTAACCAGACATCTTACAGATGAAACATAATTATCAAAGCACTGCAGTGGTTTGCACAGCACTTTACAACATTAAAAAAAAAAAAAAAAAGAAGAAGCAGAATAAAACAGTAATATAATAACAGTAGTACTATTAATAATAAAAAATAAAAATAATAAATAATAATAAAAATAATACTATTAACACATTAACTAGACATCTTACAGATGAAACATAATAATGAAACCACTCCAGTGGTTTGCACAGCACTTTACAACATCAAAAATAATAAGAAATAGCAGAATAAAACAGTAATATAATAACAATAGTAATATTATTAATAATAAAATCTAAATAATAAATAACAATAATAATAATCATATTTTAATCAGACATGTTACAGATAAATCACAAGGATATCAGCAGGAGACGGATCTCTCCTATACAATAAACAGATTAAGGGCCAGATTCAGTAACCAGTTACGTCGTCATATCTATAGATACGCCGCGTAACTTCTAAGCAGCGCCGGCGTATCTTTTTTCTGTATTCATAAAACAAGATACGCCGGCTTTCTTCTAAGTTACGAGCGGCGTAAGTCACTTACACCGTCGTATCTTAGTTGTATATTTACGCTGGCCGCTAGGTGGCGCTTCCGTCGTTTTACCCGTAAAATATGCAAATGAGCTAGATACGCCGATTCACGAATGTACTTGCGGCCGGGCGTCGTAGTTTACGTCATTTGCGTAAGCGTTAGTCCGGCGTAAAGTTACCCCTGCTTTATGAGGCGCAGCCAATGTTAAGTATGGACGTCGGGACAGCGTCAAATTGTACGTCGTTTACGCCGTTTGCGTAAATCGTTTGGGAATGGGGCTAGACGTAATTTACGTTCACGTCGTTTACATTGACCACTTGCGACGTGATTTAGAGCATGCGCACTGGGATACATCCACGGACGGCGCATGCTCCGTTCAAAAAACGTAAATTACGCGGGGGCACGATTCATTTACATGAATCACGCCCACACATTACTAATTTGAATTAGGCGCCCTCACGCCGGACACTTTACGCTACGCCGCCGCAACTTATGGAGCAAGTGCTTTCTGAATAAGGCACTTGCCCATAACAGTTGCGGAGGCGTAGCGTAAAGAGCATACGCTACGCCCGCACAAAATTACGCCCCCTTCTCTGAATCTGGCCCTAAATGTTCAAAATACATTTATTTATATTTATCAAACACAAAGAACAATCTAAATGATAAGATTAATAAAAGTAATCAATATTTTTTTATTGTTATTAATATAATAAAAACAATATCAACAATAAACATAAATTATTTATTAATAAATAAATGAAATATGTGGACAGATTATGTGATTTTTACGATATTACGTTTAATACCTTATATATATACAGGATGTTTATGATAATTATTAAAGGGTAACTCCACTTTCTTGGGGAAAAGAAATAGAATAAAAATAAAAAATAATAATATAGCGTAAACAATTGCGATACAAGTCGTATTGTAATTGAATGTTATTAAAAACGACCTTTCCTTTTCAATCTGCAGCCGCTGAAATTTTCTGAAAATGCAATATGGCCGCCCGGATGTGAATGCGTACTGACCACCCCCCAGAAACATCATTTCCTGCTCGTGTGATTGGCTCACCAATTTTCCCAAAACTCTGGACCCCTTTCACACTACCACGACTTCAAAGCTGCGGGGTTTTGCCGCGAATTAAAGTGGTGGTCCACCCTGGTAAACTCAGATTAAGGCTTACCTGTAGGTGCTGAAAATATCTCCTAAACTTCCAAGGTTTAGGAGATATTTACAATTGAGACCAGCGCCAATGTCTGCGGCGCATGCTCCGTAGACAACGGCGCAGGCGCACTTTAGAAACCGCGATCGTGCCGTTTCTAAAGGAAGGTCATGCCGTGACTGGGGGCTCCTGCGCGGGAGTGACGTCACGTGAGACTCGGGCCTGTGACAGAGCCGGAGTTCGCGGCCCCGGAAGGAAGAGGGGTGAAGAATGGACGCTTCCTGCAACAGGGGACAGCGGTGACATCACAGGCTTCGGTTTTAGGTAAGTGACACATAAAGGGCTCCTATGCACCTTTACCTTTGCAGGGAAATAAAGAGGATTTTAAACCCATCAGGGAGACTTGAGGTCCATGAATCTGAACTTGCATCAAACTTTGACCAAAGGAGTGCATTGACTACTTTGAAGTTGTTTTAATATGAATGGTTGTCTTGGAAATCATGGGGAATGACTTGTCATGCTACTTTGCAGTTCCAAATCGTGGAACAAGTCGTATGAGTGTGAAAGGGGCCTAAAATACAAGAGAGAGGGTGGTGGTGGAGAAGTCGCGAGATGTCGGTTCTCTATGGAGGGGAATGGTGGTGGTGAAGTCGGGAGATGGCGGTTCTCTACGGAGGGGAATGGTGGTGGTGAAGTCGGGAGATGGCGGTTCTCTATGGGGGGAATGGTGGTGGGGAAGTCAGGAGATGTTGGTTCTCTATGGGGGGAATGGTGGTGGAGAAGTCGGGAGATGTCGGTTCTCTATGGGGGGGAATGGTGGTGGAGAAGTCAGGAGATGTCGGTTCTCTATGGGGGGAATGGTGGTGGAGAAGTCGGGAGATGGCAGTTCTCTATGGAGGGGGAATGGTGATGTGGAAGTCGGGAGATGTCGGTTCTCTATGGAGGGGAATGGTGGTGGAGAAGTCGGGAGATGTCGGTTCTCTATGGAGGGGAATGGTGGTGGAGAAGTCGGGAGATGTCGGTTCTCTATGGAGGGGAATGGTGGTGGAGAAGTCGGGAGATGTCGGTTCTCTATGGAGGGGAATGGTGGTGGAGAAGTCGGGAGATGGCGGTTCTCTATGGGGGGGAATAGTGGTGGGGAAGTCGGGAGATGTCGGTTCTCTATGGAGGGGAATGGTGGTGGAGAAGTCGGGAGATGTCGGTTCTCTATGGAGGGGAATGGTGGTGGAGAAGTCGGGAGATGTCGGTTCTCTATGGAGGGGAATGGTGGTGGAGAAGTCGGGAGATGGCGGTTCTCTATGGGGGGGAATAGTGGTGGGGAAGTCGGGAGATGTCGGTTCTCTATGGAGGGGAATGGTGGTGGTGAAGTCAGAAGATGTTGGTTTTCTATGGGGGGAATGGTGGTGGAGAAGTCGGGAGATGGCAGTTCTCTATGGAGGGGGAATGGTGGTGTGGAAGTCGGGAGATGTCGGTTCTCTATGGAGAGGAATGGTGGTGAAGTCAGGAGATGTCGGTTCTCTATGGAGGGGAATGGTGGTGGAGAAGTCGGGAGATGGCGGTACTCTATGGAGGGAAATGGTGGTGGAGAAGTCGGGAGATGTCGGTTCTCTATGGAGGGGAATGGTGGTGAAGAAGTCGGAAGATGGCGGTTCTCTATGGGGGGGAATGGTGGTGGAGAAGTCGGGAGATGGCGGTACTCTATGGAGGGAAATGGTGGTGGAGAAGTCGGGAGATGTCGGTTCTCTATGGAGGGGAATGGAGGTGGAGAAGTCGGGAGATGTCGGTTCTCTATGGAGGGGGGGTGGTGGTGGAGAAGTCGGGAGATGTCGGTTCTCTATGGAGGGGAATGGAGGCGGAGAAGTCGGAGGATGGCGGTTCTCTATGGGGGGAATGGTGGTGGAGAAGTCGGGAGATGGCGGTTCTCTATGGAGGGGAATGGTGGTGGAGAAGTCGGGAGATGTCGGTTCTCTATGGAGGGGAATGGTGGTGGAGAAGTCGGGAGATGGCGGTTCTCTATGGGGGGAATAGTGGTGGGGAAGTCGGGAGATGTCGGTTCTCTATGGAGGGGAATGGTGGTGGAGAAGTCGGGAGATGTCGGTTCTCTATGGAGGGGAATGGTGGTGGAGAAGTCGGGAGATGTCGGTTCTCTATGGAGGGGAATGGTGGTGGAGAAGTCGGGAGATGGCGGTTCTCTATGGGGGGGAATAGTGGTGGGGAAGTCGGGAGATGTCGGTTCTCTATGGAGGGGAATGGTGGTGGTGAAGTCAGAAGATGTTGGTTTTCTATGGGGGGAATGGTGGTGGAGAAGTCGGGAGATGGCAGTTCTCTATGGAGGGGGAATGGTGGTGTGGAAGTCGGGAGATGTCGGTTCTCTATGGAGAGGAATGGTGGTGAAGTCAGGAGATGTCGGTTCTCTATGGAGGGGAATGGTGGTGGAGAAGTCGGGAGATGGCGGTACTCTATGGAGGGAAATGGTGGTGGAGAAGTCGGGAGATGTCGGTTCTCTATGGAGGGGAATGGTGGTGAAGAAGTCGGAAGATGGCGGTTCTCTATGGGGGGGAATGGTGGTGGAGAAGTCGGGAGATGGCGGTACTCTATGGAGGGAAATGGTGGTGGAGAAGTCGGGAGATGTCGGTTCTCTATGGAGGGGAATGGAGGTGGAGAAGTCGGGAGATGTCGGTTCTCTATGGAGGGGGGGTGGTGGTGGAGAAGTCGGGAGATGTCGGTTCTCTATGGAGGGGAATGGAGGCGGAGAAGTCGGAGGATGGCGGTTCTCTATGGGGGGGAATGGTGGTGGAGAAGTCGGGAGATGGCGGTTCTCTATGGGGGAAATGGCGGTGGAGAAGTCGGGAGATGGCGGTTCTCTATGGAGGGGAATGGTGGTGGAGAAGTCAGGAGATGTCGGTTCTCTATGGAGGGGGATGGTGGTGGAGAAGTCGCGAGATGTCGGTTCTCTATGGAGGGGAATGGTGGTGGAGAAGTTGGGAGATGTCGGTTCTCTATGGGGGGGAATGGTGATAGAGAAGTCAGGAGGTATCGGTTCTCTATGGAGGGGAATGGTGGTGGAGAAGTCGGGAGATGTTGGTTCTCTATGGAGGGGAATGGTGGTGGAGAAGCCAGGAGATGTTGGTTCTCTATGGAGGGGGAATGGTGGTGGAGAAGTCGGGAGATGGAGGTTCTCTATGGAGGGGAATGGTGGTGGAGAAGTCGGGAGATGGCGGTTCTCTATGGGGGGAATGGTGGTGGAGAAGTCGGGAGATGGCGGTTCTCTATGGGGGGAATGGTGGTGGAGAAGTCGGGAGATGGCTGTTCTCTATGGGGGGGAATGGTGGTAGAGAAGTCGCGAGATATCGGTTCTCTATGGGGGGAATGGTGGTGGGGAAGTCGGGAGATGTCGGTTCTCTATGGAGGGGAATGGTGGTGGTGAAGTCAGGAGATGTTGGTTCTCTATGGAGGGGAATGGTGGTGGAGAAGTCGGGAGATGGCGGTTCTCTATGGAGGGGGAATGGTGGTGTGGAAGTCGGGAGATGTCGGTTCTCTATGGAGAGGAATGGTGGTGAAGTCGGGAGATGTCGGTTCTCTATGGAGGGGAATGGTGGTGGAGAAGTCGGGAGATGTTGGTTCTACATGGGGGGGAATGGCAGTGGAGAAGTTGCGAGATGTTGGTTCTCTATGGAGGGGAATGGTGGTGGAGAAGTCGGGAGATGGCGGTTCTCTATGGGGGGAATGGTGGTGGAGAAGTCGGGAGATGGCGGTACTCTATGGAGGGAAATGGTGGTGGAGAAGTCGGGAGATGTTGGTTCTCTATGGAGGGGAATGGAGGTGGAGAAGTCGGGAGATGTCGGTTCTCTATGGAGAGGGATGGTGGTGGAGAAGTCGCGAGATGTCGGTTCTCTATGGAGGGGAATGGAGGCGGAGAAGTCGGAAGATGGCGGTTCTCTATGGGGGGGAATGGTGGTGGAGAAGTCAGGAGATGGCGGTTCTCTATGGGGGGGAATGGCGGTGGAGAAGTCGGGAGATGGCGGTTCTCTATGGAGGGGAATGGTGGTGGAGAAGTCAGGAGATGTCGGTTCTCTGTGGAGGGGAATGGTGGTGGAGAAGTCGCGAGATGTCGGTTCTCTATGGAGGGGAATGGTGGTGGAGAAGTTGGGAGATGTCGGTTCTCTATGGGGGGGAATGGTGATGGAGAAGTCGGAAGATGGCGGTTCTCTATGGAGGTGAACTGGTGGTGGAGAAGCCAGGAGATGTTGGTTCTCTATGGAGGGGGAATGGTGGTGGAGAAGTCGAGAGATGGAGGTTCTCTATGGAGGGGAATGGTGGTGGAGAAGTCAGGAGATGTCGGTTCTCTATGGAGGGGAATGGTGGTGGAGAAGTAGGGAGATGGCGGTTCTCTATGGAGGGGAATGGTGGTGGAGAAGTCGGGAGATGGCGGTTCTCTATGGAGGGGAATGGTGGTGGAGAAGTAGGGAGATGGCGGTTCTCTATGGAGGGGAATGGTGGTGGAGAAGTCGGGAGATGGCGGTTCTCTATGGGGGGAATGGCGGTGGAGAAGTCGGGAGATGGCGGTTCTCTATGGGGGGAATGGTGGTGGAGAAGTCGGGAGATGGCGGTTCTCTATGGAGGGGAATGGTGGTGGAGAAGTCGGGAGATGGCGGTTCTCTATGGGGGGAATGGTGGTGGAGAAGTCGGGAGATGTCGGTTCTCTATGGAGGGGAATGGTGGTGGAGAAGTCGGGAGATGTCGGTTCTCTATGGAGGGGAATGGTGGCGGAGAAGTCGGGAGATGTCTGGTGGTGAAGTTGGGAGATGTCGGTTCTCTATGGAGGGGAATGGTGGCGGAGAAGTCGGGAGATGTCGTTTCTTTATGGAGGGGATGGTGGTGAGAGTCGGGAGATGGCGGTTCTCTATGGAGGGGAATGGTGGTTCTCTATGGAGAAGTGGTGGAGAAGTCGGGAGATGGCGGTTCTCTATGGGGGGAATGGTGGTGGAGAAGTCGGGAGATGGCGGTCTCTATGGAGGGGAATTGGTGGAGAAGTCGGGAGATCTTCTCTATGGAGGGGAATGGTGGTTCTCTATGGAGAATTGGTGGAGAAGTCGGGAGATGTCGGTTCTCTATGGAGGGGAATGGTGGCGGAGAAGTCGGGAGATGTCTGGTGGTGGAGAAGTTGGGAGATGTCGGTTCTCTATGGAGGGGAATGGTGGCGGAGAAGTCGGGAGATGTCGGTTCTCTATAAAGGGGGAATGGTGGTGGAGAAGTCAGGAGGTATCGGTTCTCTATGGAGGGAAATGGTGGTGGAGAAGTCGAGGAGATGGCGGTTCTCTATGGGGGGGAATGGTGATGGAGAAGTCGGGAGATGGCGGTTCTCTATGGGGGGGAATGGTGGTGGAGAAGTCGGGAGATGTCGGTTCTCTATGGGGGGGGAATGGTGGTGGAGAAGTCGGGAGATGTTGGTTCTCTATGGAGGGGAATGGTGGTGGAGAAGTCGGGAGATGTCGGTTCTCTATGGAGGGGAATGGTGGCGGAGAAGTTGGGAGATGTCGGTTCTCTATGGACGGGAAATGGTGGTGGAGAAGTCGGGAGATGGCGGTTCTCTATGGGGGGGAATGGTGATGGAGAAGTCGGGAGATGTTGGTTCTCTATGGAGGGGAATGGTGGTGGAGAAGTCAGGAGGTATCGGTTCTCTATGGAGGGGAATGGTGATGGAGAAGTCGGGAGATGTCGGTTCTCTATGGAGGGGAATGGTGATGGAGAAGTCGGGAGATGTCGGTTCTCTATGGAGGGGAATGGTGGTGGAGAAGTCGGGAGATGGCGGTTCTCTATGGAGGGGAATGGTGATGGAGAAGTCGGGAGATGTCGGTTCTCTATGGAGGGGAATGGTGGTGGAGAAGTCGGGAGATGTCGGTTCTCTATGGAGGGGAATGGTGATGGAGAAGTCGGGAGATGTCGGTTCTCTATGGAGGGGAATGGTGGTGGAGAAGTCGGGAGATGGCGGTTCTCTATGGGGGGAATGGTGGTGGAGAGGTCGGGAGATGTCGGTTCTCTATGGAGGGGGATGGTGGTGGAGAAGTCGGGAGATGTCGGTTCTCTATGGAGGGGAATGGTGGTGGAGAAGTCCGGAGATGGCGGTTCTCTATGGAGGGGAATGGTGGTGGAGAAGTCGGGATATGTCAGTTCTCTATGGGGGGGAATGGTGGTGGAGAAGTCAGGAGATGTCGGTTCTCTATGGAGGGGAATGGTGCTGGAGAAGTCGGGAGATGGCGGTTCTCTATGAGGGGGATGGTGGTGGAGAAGTCGGGAGATGTCGGTTCTCTATGGAGGGAAATGGTGGCGGAGAAGTCGGGAGATGGCGGTTCTCTATGGGGGGGAATTGGCGGTGGAGAAGTCGGGAGATGGCGGTTCTCTATGGAGGGGAATGGTGGTGGAGAAGTCGGGAGATGTCGGTTCTCTATGGAGGGGGAATGGTGGTGGAGAAGTCGGGAGATGGCGGTTCTCTATGCAGGGGGATGGTGGTGGAGAAGTCGGGAGATGGCGGTTCTCTATGGAGGGGAATGGCGGTGGAGAAGTCGGGAGATGGCGGTTCTCTATGGAGGGGAATGGTGGCGGAGAAGTCGGGAGATGGCGGTTCTCTATGGAGGGGAATGGTGGCGGAGATGGCGGTTCTCTATGGAGGGGAATGGTGGTGGAGAAGTCGGGAGATGGCGGTTCTCTATGGAGGTGAAATGGTGGTGGAGAAGTCGGGAGATGTCGGTTCTCTATGGAGGGGGAATGGTGGTGGAGAAGTCGGGAGATGGCGGTTCTCTATGGAGGGGGATGGTGATGGAGAAGTCGGGAGATGTCGGTTCTCTATGGAGGGGAATGGAGGTGGAGAAGTCGGGAGATGTCGGTTCTCTATGGAGGGGAATGGTGGTGGAGAAGTCGGGAGATGGCGGTTCTCTATGGAGGTGAAATGGTGGTGGAGAAGTCGGGAGATGTCGGTTCTCTATGGAGGGGAATAGTGGTGGAGAAGTCGGGAGATGTCGGTTCTCTATGGAGGGGAATGGTGGTGGAGAAGTCGGGAGATGTCGGTTCTCTATGGAGGGGAATGGCGGTGGAGAAGTCGGGAGATGGCGGTTCTCTATGGAGGTGAAATGGTGGTGGAGAAGTCGGGAGATGTCGGTTCTCTATGGAGGGGAATGGTGGTGGAGAAGTCGGGAGATGTCGGTTCTCTATGGAGGGGAATGGTGGTGGAGAAGTCGGGAGATGTCGGTTCTCTATGGAGGGGGATGGTGGTGGAGAAGTCGGGAATGGGGTTCTCTATGGGGGGGAATGGCGGTGGAGAAGTCGGGAGATGGCGGTTCTCTATGGAGGGGGATGGTGGTGGAGAAGTCGGGAGATGTCGGTTCTCTATGGAGGGGAATGGTGGTGGAGAAGTCGGGAGATGGCGGTTCTCTATGGAGGGGAATGGTGGTGGAGAAGTCGGGAGATGTCGGTTCTCTATGGAGGGGAATGGAGGTGGAGAAGTCGGGAGATGGCGGTTCTCTATGGAGGGGAATGGCGGTGGAGAAGTCGGGAGATGGCGGTTCTCTATGGAGGGGGATGGTGTGTAGACGTCGGGAGATGGCGGTTCTCTATGGAGGGGGATGGTGGTGGAGAAGTCGGGAGATGGCGGTTCTCTATGGAGGGGGAATGGTGGTGGAGAAGTCGGGAGATGGCGGTTCTTTATGGAGGGAAATGGTGGTGGAGAAGTCGGGAGATGGCGGTTCTCTATGGAGGGGAATGGTGGTGGAGAAGTCGGGAGATGTCCGTTCTCTATGGAGGGGATGGTGGTGGAGAAGTCGGGAGATGGCGGTTCTCTATGGAGGGGGATGGTGGTGGAGAAGTTGGGAGATGGCGATTCTCTATGGAGGGGGAATGGTGGTGGAGAAGTCGGGAGATGGCGGTTCTTTATGGAGGGAAATGGTGGTGGAGAAGTCGGGAGATGGCGGTTCTCTATGGAGGGGAATGGTGGTGGAGAAGTCGGGAGATGTCCGTTCTCTATGGAGGGGATGGTGGTGGAGAAGTCGGGAGATGGCGGTTCTCTATGGAGGGGAATGGTGGCGGAGATGTCGGTTCTCTATGGAGGGGAATGGTGGTGGAGAAGTCGGGAGATGGCGGTTCTCTATGGAGGGGGATGGGGGTGGAGAAGTCGGGAGATGGCGGTTCTCTATGGGGGGAATGGCGGTGGAGAAGTCGGGAGATGGCGGTTCTCTATGGAGGGGGATGGTGGTGGAGAAGTCGGGAGATGGCGGTTCTCTATGGAGGGGGATGGTGGTGGAGAAGTCGGGAGATGGCGGTTCTCTATGGAGGGGGAATGGTGGTGGAGAAGTCGGGAGATGGCGGTTCTTTATGGAGGGAAATGGTGGTGGAGAAGTCGGGAGATGGCGGTTGTCTATGGAGGGGAATGGTGGTGGAGAAGTCGGGAGATGTCCGTTCTCTATGGAGGGGGATGGTGGTGGAGAAGTCGGGAGATGGCGGTTCTCTATGGAGGGGAATGGTGGCGGAGATGTCGGTTCTCTATGGAGGGGAATGGTGGTGGAGAAGTCGGGAGATGGCGGTTCTCTATGGAGGGGAATGGTGGTGGAGAAGTCGGGAGATGGCGGTTCTCTATGGAGGGGGATGGTGGTGGAGAAGTCGGGAGATGGCGGTTCTCTATGGAGGGGAATGGTGGCGGAGATGGCAGTTCTCTATGGAGGGGAATGGTGGTGGAGAAGTCGGGAGATGGCGGTTCTCTATGGAGGGGGATGGTGGTGGAGAAGTCAGGAGATGGCGGTTCTCTATGGAGGGGGATGGTGGTGGAGAAGTCGGGAGATGGCGGTTCTCTATGGAGGGGAATGGTGGCGGAGAAGTCGGGAGATGTTGGTTCTATGGAGGGGAATGGTGGCGGGAGATGTCGGTTCTCTATGGAGGGGAATGGTGGCGGAGAAGTCGGGAGATGTCGGTTCTCTATGGAGGGGAAGGTCGGGAGGGGATGGCGGGAGATGGCGGTCTCTATGGAGGGGAATGGTGGTGAAGAAGTCGGAGATGGCGGTTCTCTATGGGGGGGAATGGTGGTGGAGAAGTCGGGAGATGGCGGTGGTCTCTATGGAGGGGAATGGTGGCGGAGAATGTCGGGAGATGTCGGTTCTCTATGGAGGGGAATGGTGGCGGAGGGGGAATGTCGGGAGATGGCGGGGGGAAATGGCGGTCTCTATGGAGGGGAATGGTGGTGGAGAAGTCAGGAGATGTCGGTTCTCTATGGAGGGGATGGTGGTGGAGAAGTCGCGAGATGTCGGTTCTCTATGGAGGGGAATGGTGGTGGAGAAGTGGTGATAGAGAAGTCGGGAGGTTCTCTATGGAAGTCGGTTCTCTATGGAGGGGAATGGTGGTGGAGAAGCCAGGAGATGGTGGTGGAGAAGTCGGGAGATGGAGGTCGGTGGTCTCTATGGAGGGGAATGGTGGTGGAGAAGTCGGGAGATGGCTCTCTATGGGGGGAATGGTGGTAGAGAAGTCGCGAGATCGGTTCTCTATGGGGGGGAATGGTGGTGGGGAAAGTCGGGAGATGGTGGAGAAGTCGGAGAGGTTCTCTATGGAGGGGAATGTGGTGGAGAGAGTCGGGAGATTCTCTATGGAGGGGAATGGTGGTGGGAAGTCGGGAGAGATGGAGGGAATGGTGGTGAAGTCGGGAGATGTCGGTTCTCTATGGAGGGGAATGGTGGTGGAGTCGGGAGATGGGTTCTAGAAGTGGAGAAGTTGCGGGAGATGTCGGTTCTCTATGGAGGGGTGGAGAAGTCGGGAGATGGTACTCTATGGAGAAGTCGGGAGATGTCGGTGGAGGTCTCTATGGAGGTGGTGGTGGAGAAGTCGGAGATGGTTCTCTATGGAGGGGAAGGAGGCGGAGAAGTCGGGAGATGTGGTGGTGGAGAAGTCGGAGATGGCGGTCTCTATGGAGGGGAAAGTCGGCGGTTCTCTATGGAGGGGAATGTCGGGATGATGTGGTGGAGAAGTCGGGAGATGGCGGTTCTCTATGGAGGGAAAGAAGTCGGGAGATGGTTCTCTATGGAGGGGAAGTCGGGAGATGTCGGAGGGGGATGGTCTCTATGGAGGGGAATGGTGGTGGAGAAGTCGGGAGATGTCTGTTCTCTATGGAGGGGAAGGTGGTGGAGAAGTCGGGAGATGGCGGTTCTCTATGGAGGGGAATGGCGGGAGATGGAGAATGGTGGTGGAGAAGTCGGGAGATGGCGGTTCTCTATGGAGGGGAATGGTGGCGGAGATCGGTTCTCTATGGAGGGGAATGGTGGTGGAGAAGTCGGGAGATGGTTCTCTATGGAGGGGAGGCGGTGGAGAAGTCGGGAGATGGCGGTTCTCTATGGGGGGGAATGGCGGTGGAGAAGTCGGAGATCGGTTCTCTATGGAGGGGAATGGTGGTGGAGAAGTCGGGAGATGGCGGTTCTCTATGGAGGGGAATGGTGGTGGAGAAGTCGGGAGATGGCGGTTCTTTATGGAGGGGTGGAGAAGTCGGGAGATGGCGGTTCTATGGAGGGGAAGTCGGGAGATGTCGGAGGGGGATGGTGGTGGAGAAGTCGGGAGATGGCGGTTCTCTATGGAGGGGATGGTGGCGGAGATGGTGGTGGAGAATTGGCGGTGGAGAGGTGGTGGAGAAGTGGCGGTTCATGGAGGGGGATGGTGGTGGAGAAGTCGGGAGATGGCGGGGAGGGGAATGGTGGCGGAGATGGCAGGAGGGGAATGGTGTGATTGGCGGTGATGGTGGTGGAGATAGGAGATGGTGGAGTGGTGGTGGAGATGGGGATGAGATGGTGGCGGAGAAGTTCCTCTATGGAGGGGAATGGTGGCGGAGAAGTCTTTTCTCTATGGAGGGGAATGGTGGCGGAGAAGTCGGGAGATGTCGGACGGCGGTTCTCTATGGAGGGGAATGGTGGTGGAGAAGTCGGGAGATGGCGGTTCTCTATGGAGGGGGATGGTGGTGGAGAAGTCGGGAGATTCGGTTCTCTATGGAGGGGAATGGTGGTGGAGAAGTCGGGAGATGTCGGGAAGGATTAACGGTTCTCTACGGTTTGTCGGTTCTCTATGGAGGGGAATGGTGGTGGGGAAGAAGGGAGATAGGGGGGAATGTGGTGGAGAAGTCGGGAGATGTCGGTTCTCTATGGAGGGGGATGGTGTGGAGAAGTCGGGAGATGTCGGTTCTCTATGGAGGGGAATGGTGGTGGAGAAGTCGGGAGATGTCGGTTCTCTATGGAGGTGATGGTGGTGGAGAAGTCGGAGAGATGTCGGTTCTCTATGGAGGGAAATGGTGGTGGAGAAGGGCCTTCTCTATGGAGGGGAATGGCGGTGGAGAAGTCGGGAGATGTCGGTTCTCTATGGAGGGGGGATGGTGGTGGAGAAGTCGGGAGATGTCGGGGAGGGGAAAGGTCGGGAGATGTCGGTCTCTATGGAGGAATGGCGGTGGAGAAGTCGGGAAGTCTGTCTCTATGGAGGGGAATGGTGGTGGAGAAGTCGGGAGATGTCGGTTCTCTATGGAGGGGAATGGCGGTGGAGAAGTCGGGAGATGTCTGTTCTCTATGGAGGGGATGGTGGTGGAGAAGTCGGGAGATGTCGGTTCTCTATGGAGGTGGTGGTGGAGAAGTCGGGAGATGTCGGTTCTCTATGGAGGGAAATGGTGGTGGAGAAGTCGGGGAATGGAGGGGAATGGTGGTGGAGAAGTCATATGGAGGGAAATGGTGGTGGAGAAGTCGGGAGATCGGTTCTCTATGGAGGGAAATGGCGGTGGAGAAGTCGGGAGATGGCGGTTCTCTATGGAGGGAAATGGCGGTGGAGAAGTCGGGAGATGTCTCCTATGGAGGGGGGATGGTGGTGAGAAGTCGGGAGATGTCTCTATGGAGGGAATGGTGGTGGAGAAGTCGGGAGATGTCGGTTCTCTATGGAGGGGAATGGTGGTGGAGAAGTCGGGAGATGTCGGTTCTCTATGGAGGGGAATGGTGGTGGAGAAGTCGGGAGATCGGTTCTCTATGGAGGGGAATGGTGGTGGAGAAGTCGGGAGATGTCGGTTCTCTAACGGGACGGTTCAAGAATGGTGGTGGAATTTGGGAGATTATCCATCCCGGAGGGAGGCCGGGATACATACACCCTATGAACCCTTCTCCAAGTCTGTCAGAAGATTATTCCATCCCACGGGGAATACATACATCCTATTAACCCTTCCCTCCCCATCCCCCTCCCACATCACAGAGAGAATCAACCAGAAATCCCAAAATAAAAAAAATAATAAATAAATTGGGGAGTAGATTACATCCTACAGAACATCCCCATCCCCCATTCTGGCGAGGAGGAAATCACAGGAACATCAATAATAATAATAAAACAATCATCACCATCATAATTATTAATAATAGTCAGACCATTGTCCGCCTCTCCCCCGTCTCCTCTTTTAAGTCTTTTATAGATCTCTATAAGAAGAAATATTAAAAACTAAACATTTATCCAAACTCCAAATTATCACCTTTTTATTTTGGAAATTAATTTTCCTCCTCCTCCTACATTCCCTGATCACTCCTCCTTCTCCTCCTACATTCCCTGATCGTTCCTTCTCCTGCATTTACTGAACACTCCTCCTTCTCCTCCTGCATTTACTGATCACTCCTCCTCCTCCTGCATTCACTGATCACTCCTCCTTCTCCTCCTACATTCCCTGATCGTTCCTTCTCCTGCATTCACTGATCACTCCTCCTTCTCCTCCTACATTCCCTGATCGTTCCTTCTCCTGCATTCACTGAACACTCCTCCTTCTCCTGCATTCACTGATCACTCCCTGATCCTCCTGCATTCACTGATCACTCCTCCTTCTCCTCCTGCATTCACTGAACACTCCTCCTACTTTCCCTGATCGTTCCTTCTCCTGCATTCACTGAACACTCCTCCTTCTCCTGCATTCACTGATCACTCCTCCTTCTCCTCCTACATTCCCTGATCACTCCTCCTTCTCCTCCTGCATTCACTGAACACTCCTCCTTCTCCTCCTACTTTCCCTGATCGTTCCTTCTCCTGCATTCACTGAACACTCCTCCTTCTCCTGCATTCATTGATCACTCCTCCTTCTCCTCCTACATTCCCTGATCACTCCTCCTTCTCCTCCGGCATTCACTGATCACTCCTCCTTCTCCTCCTGCATTTACTGATCGTCCCTTCCTCTCTTCCTGCATTCACTGATCACTCCTTCCTCTCCTCCGGCATTCACTGATCGCTCCTTTCTATGCTCCTGCATTCACTGATCGCCCCTCCTCCTGAATTCACTGAACACTCCTCCTTCTCCTCTTGCATTCACTGATCTCTCCTTCCTCTCTTCCTGCATTCACTGATCATTCCTTGTCTTGCATTTACTGATCGCTCCTCCTTCTCCTCCTGCATTCACTGATCATTCCTCCTCTGGCATTCACTGATCGCTCCTTTCTCTCCTCCTGCATTCACTGATCATTCCTTCTTCTGCATTTACTGAACACCCCTCCTTCTCCTCCTGAATTCACTGAACACTCCTCCTTCTCCTCCTGCATTTACTGATCAGTCCTTCTTCTGCATTCACTGATCATTCCTTCCTCCTCCTGCGTTCTCTGATCGCTCCTCCTCCGGAATTCACTGATTGCTCCTTCCTCTCCTCCTGCCTTCACTGATCGCCCCTCCTCCTGTGTTCACTGATTGTTACTTCTCCTGCGTTCACTGATCGCTCCTCCTGCATTCACAAATTCTTCCTCCTCTTTACTGATTGCTCCTCCTCCTGCGTTCACTGATTGCTCCTTCTCCGACTCCTTCTGTGTTCACTGATGGCTCCTCTTTCTCCTGCGTTTACTGATCGCTCTTCCTCCTCCTACGTTCATTGAATGCCCCTTTACTCCTCCTCCTCCTGCGTTTACTGATTGCTCCTCTTTCTCCTCCTGTGTTCACTCATTCCCCCCTCCTAGGCACACCGATCGCAGAAGCAGGGCCGGAATAATCATCATGTTATTTTTCTTGATCCACAGAACCCGGGACCTGTGTACTCTTCTCTATTATTCTGGATCTCCAGGCCCTGTGAACTCTTCTCTATTATTCTGGATCTCCAGGCCCTGTGTACTCTTCTCTATTATTCTGGATCCACAGACCCTGTGTACTCTTCTCTATTATTCTGGATCTCCAGGCCCTGTGTACTCTTCTCTATTATTCTGGATCTCCAGGCCCTGTGTACTCTTCTCTATTATTCTGGATCCACAGACCCTGTGTACTCTTCTCTATTATTCTGGATCTCCAGGCCCTGTGAACTCTTCTCTATTATTCTGGATCTCCAGGCCCTGTGAACTCTTCTCTATTATTCTGGATCTCCAGGCCCTGTGAACTCTTCTCTATTATTCTGGATCCACAGACCCTGTGTACTCTTCTCTATTATTCTGGATCCACAGACCCTGTGTACTCTTCTCTATTATTCTGGATCCCCAGGCCCTGTGAACTCTTCTCTATTATTCTGGATCCACAGACCCTGTGTACTCTTCTTTATTATTCTGGATCTCCAGGCCCTGTGTACTCTTCTCTATTATTCTGGATCCACAGACCCTGTGTACTCTTCTACATTATTCTGGATCCACAGACCCTGTGTACTCTTCTTTAGTATTCTGGATCCACGGGCCCTGTGTACTCTTCTCTATTATTCTGGATCCCCAGGCCCTGTGTACTCTTCTCTATTATTCTGGATCCCCAGGCCCTGTGAACTCTTCTCTATTATTCTGGATCCACAGACCCTGTGTACTCTTTTTTATTATTCTGGATCTCCAGGCCCTGTGTACTCTTCTCTATTATTCTGGATCCACAGACCCTGTGTACTCTTCTTTATTATTCTGGATCTCCAGACCCTGTGAACTCTTCTCTATTATTCTGGATCCACAGGCGCTGTGTACTCTTCTCTATTATTCTGGATCCCCAGGCCCTGTGAACTCTTCTCTATTATTCTGGATCTCCAGGTTCTGTGTACTCTTCTCTATTATTCTGGATCCCCAGGCCCTGTGTACTCTTCTCTATTATTCTGGATCTCCAGGCCCTGTGAACTCTTCTCTATTATTCTGGATCCCCAGGCCCTGTGTACTCTTCTCTATTATTCTGGATTATTCTGGATCCACAGGCCCTGTGTACTCTTCTCTATTATTCTGGATCCCCAGACCCTGTGTACTCTTCTCTATTATTCTGGATCCACAGGCCCTCTGTACTCTTCTCTATTATTCTGGATCCCCAGGCCCTGTGTACTCTTCTCTATTATTCTGGATTATTCTGGATCCACAGGCCCTCTGTACTCTTCTCTATTATTCTGGATCCCCAGACCCTGTGTACTCTTCTACATTATTCTGGATCCACAGACCCTGTGTACTCTTCTACATTATTCTGGATCCACAGATCCTGTATCCTCTTCCCTGGTGGAGTATATACAGAAGCCGGGGGGCGCTGCCGTGTACAGATGCCACGATTAGTCATCGGCTGCATCCTGACCCCGCTGGATTCCCCTCTCAGCCAATCACAGACAGTGGATTAAGAGCTCTGCCAATTGATTTCCGGCTCTTTATCCAGTAAGAAAAAGACACAAAACACAATAATCCCCCGAATTGGGGGGCCGGGGGTCACCCGGGGCCCCGGGGCCACGACTACACCCCTACTATGAACTTTGCCAGACAGGAAAGTGAATGACTGCGTCTGAGTAAACATGGTGAGAGCCGCCTGAACTTGTCCTGAACTCTGCCGGCAAAGGACAGGGTGACGAGGATCTGCTTCAATTTAGAATTCCCTGCAGCAAGAATCTAGAGAATACCCAACAGGGTCACTGGGAATGTACTTCCTGTGTGGGGGAGGGACATATGCAGACAAGGGAGGGTCAGTGGGAGGGGTCTTAGGGTAAGACATGCCCCTTTGTTACTGGAGCTCCACCCCTGCTACTTCTCCATTCCTGGCCTGCAAATCTCTGAATGGGGGGGGGGGGGGCATTTTCTGGATGGAAGATGAGAATCATCATCATCGGATTTCATGGGCGACCTCTACACATCTCAAAGTTAGAGGAGGATGAAGATAATGTTAGGTACAGAGGAAGAAGAGGAAGAAGAAGAGGAAGATGGGTGAGGAGGGACCAGAGGAGGTAGAAGAGGATTGAAAAGAGGAGGAAGTGTATAGATGAAGAAGAGGATGAAGAGTAATGTGGAGGGCAAGGGTGAAGAAGAGGAGGGAGAATAAGCATGAAGAAGAGGAGAAAAAGAAGACAATGACGAGGATGAAGAATAAAGAGAAAGAAGTGAAGGAAAAAACAGTAGGAATGAAGAAAGAAGAGGAGGATGAAAAGAAGGTAGAGAAAAGATGAGAAGAGGAGGAAGAAAAAGAAGAAAGAGGTGAAAGAAGACGATGAAGAGTGAGGAAGGATGATGATGAAGAGTAAGGAGCACAAAGAGAATGAAGAGTAAGGATGCAGAAAATGAGGAAGAAGAGGATAAAGATGAAGGGAAAGAAAAGCATGAAGAGTATTGATAAAGTAAAGGAGGATGAAGACTAGGAAGGAAGAAGAGAATGAAGAGTAAGGATGAAAAAGTAGAGAAAGAAAAGAATAAAGAGTAAGGATTAAGAAGAGGATGAAGGGAAAGAAGAAGGAGATGAAGAGTAAGAATGAAAAAGAGGGGGACGAAGAGGAAGAAGAGAGAAAGGAAGAAGAGGAGAAAGAAGACGAGGAAGAGTAAGGATGAAGAGGAGGAAGCAAAGGGAAAGGAGAGAAAGAGCAAGAACAGGAGAAAGCGTGAGGATTAATAAGAGGAGGAAGAACAAGTGATTAAGATGGGATAGAGTAAGGATTAGGAGGGGGAATCGTAAGGATGAATAATAGGACGAAGAGTAAGGAGGAAGAAGTTGATGAAATGTAGGGAGAGGAACATTCAGATGATTGGGATGAGTAAGGATGACGAAGCATAAGGATGAAGAAGAGGACGAAGAGTAAGGATGAAGAGAAGGAAGCGTAAGGAGGAAGAGGAGCAAGCCTAAGGACGAAGAAGAGAAGGAAGCGCAAGGATGAAGAAGAGGACGAAGAGTAAGGAGGAACAAGTGGATGAAAAGTAAGAAGGAGGAAGGAGATGATGTAGAGAACAAGTAAGGATGAAGAAGAGGATGAAGAGTCAAATGGAAGAGGAGGAAGAAGAGGAGGAATAGTAAGGAGGAGGAGGAGGAGGAAAAGTAAGGAGGAGGAAGAAGAAGAGAAAGGGTAAGGGTGAAGAAGTGGAGGAAGAGTAAGGAGGAAAAAGTGAATGAAAATTAAGAAGAAGAGAAAGGAGATGATGAAGATGAGACAAGTATGGACGAAGAGGATGAAGAATAAGGATGGAGAGTAAGGAGGAAGAGGAGAAAGTGAAAGGATGAAGAAGAGGAGGAAGAGTAAGGATGAAGAAGAGGAAAAAGGGTAAGGATGAAGAAAAGGAGGAAGAGTAACGAGGAGGAAGAGTAAGGAGGAAGAAGAGGGGAAAGGGTAAGGATGAAAAAGAGGGCAAAGGGTAAGGAGAAAGAAGAGGAGGAAGAGTAAGGAGGAAGAGGATGAAGAGTAAGGAGGAAGAAGAGGAGAAAGGGTAAGGAGGAAGAGGATGAAGAGTAAGGAGGAAGAAGAGGATGAAGAGTAAGGAGGAAGAGGATGAAGAGTAAGGATGTCTATTGCGTCAGCATCGGGCGGCCCTCCTGCGTGGCGGCCTATGTTGGCGGCACAGAAGGATAATTGACGGGTTGCGCCTCCATTGTGTCGGTGACTCGGGAATAATCCGATCGGCTCGGGGACTTTAGTTTTTAATTAAGGACCTCACAGCTCTCTAATTACCGTCCTCCTCCGCCTGCTAATCTTCTCACTGATACTAATTATGTGATCCACACAATCCTCCAAATCCTCCC
Source organism: Rana kukunoris (assembly GCA_029574335.1). Lineage (NCBI taxonomy): Eukaryota > Metazoa > Chordata > Amphibia > Anura > Ranidae > Rana > Rana kukunoris. The sequence continues at coordinate 203,051 of JAJQKJ010001889.1, forward strand.
CCAAATCCTCCGAGATCGCCAGGAACCCGGAGTAATTCATTTCAGGGCGGTAACCTATGGCAACCACACCGCTCACTGCATACTGGGGGCGGGTTGGTTGCTACGGGCGACGGCGCACTGTCACAGCTCTGTGCCGGCTTCCACCCACAAAGAGTTAATTCCGTGCGATAGATAAAAATCCGCCTCATACAACCCCCGACGCGTTCCGACATGAAAACCTTCCCGCAACATGAAGCCACTTAGTAATGTTATCAATGGGACAGAGCCGGAAATACAGTGTGGGCCCCTCCCCCATCAATCAGCACCCGGGAGGGACGTCCTTCTTCATCCCCGGCTCAGGAACGTTCCGTCTTGTACGGGCCGATCTGTGACGTCGACGTCATCGACTTTTTTATCATTCATTTAAAGGTGAACTCCGCCCACAAAATATTTTCATTTCAATCCCTCCCTCCCCAACCACAAAGGATAGAATTCCTCTCTGTGAGCACCGAACGCCCCTACAAACCCGAGTATTACCTTGTAAAAGGAGCAGTGACATCATCAATGGGCTGTACATAGCCTGAGGGAGGGGCCCAGCAGGCTCCACCCACTACAGAAGACAACTGGAGGAGGCGGAGAAAAGGCCAGTCACCCTGCACAAGGGAAGAGGGCCGAGGTGTGGGAGGGGCCTAGTAGGCTCCACCTATCACAGAAAATAACAGGAGGGGGCGGAGATAAGGCCAGTCACCCTGCACAAGGGGAGAGGGCAGAGGTGTAGGAGGGGCTTAGTAGGCTCCACCTTTTTTAGAAAAGGAGAGGTGGGCGTAGATAAGGCCAGTCACCCTGCACAAGGGGAGAGGGCAGAGGTGTGGGAGGGGCCTAGTAGGCTCCACCTATTTCAGAAAATGAAAGGAGGAGGCGGAGATAAGACCAGTCACCCTGCACAAGGGGTGAGATCAGAGGAGTGGGAGGGGCCCAGCAGGCTCCACCCACTGCAGGTGGATTTATTATCCCAGAGTTCAGTTAATTTTTTGTTTTGTTTTTAACCTTTTTTGCAAAACATGTAAGATAACAATTAAAATGGGGGGAGGGGCCATCTCAGGTCCGGAATGGTGGGAGGAGCCTCTGGACAGGGGGGCGCAGAGTTTTTATAAAATGGTCAGAAGGGGGGGGGGGGTGCAGAGATTTTCTAGAAGGGTCAGAGGGGGATGAGTTTTTATAGAAGGGTCAGAGGGGGGCACAGAGTTTTTAGAGAAGGGTCAGAGGGGGGTGCAGAGTTTTTAGAGAAGGGTCAGAGGGGGGGCACAGAGTTTTTATAGAGGGGTCAGAGGGGGGCACAGAGTTTTTAGAGAAGGGTCAGAGGGGGGTGCAGAGTTTTTAGAGAAGGGTCAGAGGGGGGGCACAGAGTTTTTATAGAAGGGTCAGAGGGGGATGAGTTTTTATAGAAGGGTCAGAGGGGGGCACAGAGTTTTTAGAGAAGGGTCAGAGGGGGGCAATGTTTTTATAGAAGGGTCAGAGGGGGGGCAATGTTTTTATAGAAGGGTCAGAAGGGGGCGCAGAGTTTATATAGAAGGGTCAGAGGGGGGGCACAGAGTTTTTATAGAAGGGTCAGAGGGGGATGAGTTTTTTATAGAAGGGTCAGAGGGGGGCACAGAGTTTTTAGAGAAGGGTCAGAGGGGGGGCAATGTTTTTATAGAAGGGTCAGAAGGGGGCAATGTTTTTATAGAAGGGTCAGAAGGGGGCGCAGAGTTTATATAGAAGGGTCAGAGGGGGGGCACAGAGTTTTTATAGAAGGGTCAGAGGGGGGGCACAGAGTTTTTATAGAAGGGTCAGAAGGGGGGCGCAGAGTTTTTATAGAAGGGTCAGAGGGGGGTGCAGAGTTTTTATAGAAGGGTCAATGGGGGTGCAGAGTTTTTATAGAAGGGTCAGAGGGGGGCGCAGAGTTTTTATAGAATGGTCAGAAGGGGTGCA